>BHFT01004281.1:0-85871 GCA_004320025.1 Laticauda laticaudata
CATGGAGCATCCGCTTAACATCCTCGCTACATCCTCCCCACGTCCGTTCCTTTCCATTGTTGTCTGCTCTGCTTATGCAAATTCGGGGCACTTTTAAGAGCGGATAACAACGCATGGAAAATTTTCCCATCCACTGTGTCCTTTTTACATACGTTTTGCATCCGTTGACCTATGTGACAGGCCCTTAAGCAATACCAGAATGTTTCCTTCCTGCCTTCCTTACAGGATTAAGCCAGGAATTTCTTCTAACAACCAGTTCTCCAAACTGCTTAGAATGTTAACAACCAGTTTTAGTGAATCGGTACAAACTGATAGAATCCCACCCCTGGATAAGACTCTAATTTACCAAGGAGCTTTGAAGCTTGATAGTACTTCCCCAAATACTTCCATAACACATACATAAATTAGGCATACAACACATAATTTTCCCACTGCCTAGTTTAGACACCACATACTTCTTCAGTTTTCTGCTCTGTTTTATGAATGTGCAGAACTGAATGAGGAACAATATATTCCACCAAAATTCCAGTCTGTTAGAGCTTTCAAACCTCAGTAACTGCTTGATTATCATATCAATTTTGAATAGATTGCTTGAGAAATGCCACTTCACTATTAACAGATTTGATCCTTTCCTGTCTGGACAAATATCCTGCAGAATCTTGTTATCCATGAGCCTTCCAAATTCTATTATGTACTGACATGGTTACCATTCAAAAATAAATTTCACATATAATTTGTGTATCCATAGCTTATAGTGGAAACAGGCAAATTAGAGCCTATTATTTCTTTCATTAAATTTGGACATTGATTGACTGCCAACAACTCTGAGAAGTTCACAAGTTTTTTAAAAAATACATAATAGACAAAATGAAGCAAGAAAATATGGCAAAGACAACAAACTATCTGATTGCTCAAAACCAGGAATGGAAACTGCTTCATTGTTATGCTTGTAAACCGCCCAGATTTTCTTCGTTAGCTGATGTTCATTTTCAGTGTTAACAAAAAATGCAAATGGCAAATTGAGATGATTTAGATACATTTAGCCTGAAGTTTGAGTTGGTTATTTCTTTCTTTCTTTCTTTTTAACTTTTGTTTTATTAATATAATATATAAAAATTCCATTTCAACTAAACAGTATGTTGTACAATTGTTTTTAGGCAGTCATAATCAAGATGTTTACAATGACATTTATCACAATAACATTAATACAATAACAATATTTTGTTTGTCCGTTTTAACAAATTTATTTTAACATTTATCCTTTTTATGTCCCTTTCTTTCTAACTTCTGTTTTTATTGTCTAGCCATTGATAAAATCAGTTCCATGTCAAAAAGTATTTAGTTTCTTCTTTGTCCTTAATAGTAAGCATGAGTCTATCCATTTCTGCATAAAGAAGTAATTTCTGTTACTTCTTTCTTCAAAGATAATAATAAAGATAATACATGTATTTAAAATTACATGGTGTGCCAAACTTCATAATTGCATTAAATCAATTATTCAAGATAGTAAACTATGAAATGTATACTGAAAAATACTTTTAATGTTCTGTATAATGTATTCTTCAGTGCAGGGATAAGGACAAGCTGAAACCAGTTTGTATAGTTTTTGTTTTTGTTGTTAAAACTTTATAATATTATTATTCACCACAGGAAGAGATTGCACACAAATTGAATATCAGAGAAATTACAGACTAGCAAAATTGTTCCTAATTCTAAACAGATTATTTTGACCATTCTGAAAATGTACTGAGCTCAAAGTAGCTTTGTTTTAAGATCAGAACATGTGTTTCAGTCACAAAGCAGAGCCACAGTGAACTCAGAGCTCTTTCAGAATGGTTGAAACAGTGCATTTTGGAGTGGAATCATTTCAAATTCAAAAGATTCTCCACAGTTATTGCTGATTCTGTAAATGATTGTCATCACCATAACTGTCATCATACATAGCCAAAAACAATTTTATCGTATTTCTGAAGGCACTGGAAGGCCAGACAAGGAATAATAGATAGAAACTGATCAAGGAGAGATTTAACCTAGAAATAAGGAGAAATTTTCTGTCAGTGAGAACCAGTGGAACAACTTTGCCTTCGGAAGTTGTGGGAACTTCACCACCAAAAGCTTTCAAGAAGAGATTGGACTGCCATTTGTTAAAATGGTGTAGGGTCTCCTGCAGGGATGGGGGGGTTGGCCTAGATGACCTACAAGATCCCTCCCAACTCTGTTAATCTATTTAAAAAAAGTAATCTAAGGCACAATGGCATCACCTTATTCAATATGTGATGATGAGGGGAAAATGCCTTCCAATTAGCAACATGATAGAAAAAAGTATATATAATTACCAAAAAAGTATATATAATTATAACAATCCCATAACCACCTCCATTTTGGGAAGGAGAGGAGGGAAGTAAATATTTCAATAATTAAGAAAGAACACCAGAGAACTACCTTAGCTGGTGCTTAAGGCATCAGGCTAGCAAGCAGAAGACAGTGAGTTCTAGTCCCACATTGGGCATGAAACCAGCTGGGTGAACTTGGGCCAATCATTTCCTCTCAGCCCTTGGAAGGAGGCAATGGCAAGCCACTTCTGAAAACCTTGACAAGAAAACTGCAAGGACTTGTCCAAGCAATTTCCAAGAATCATACATGGTTGAATAGAAGGGGGGGGGAGGAGAAAGAATTTGAGTGTATCCTCATACATTATAAGAAACAAGCAAAATGTTATATTAATTAGAATAAAAAATAGCCATAATTGGATCATTGTATTCACAAGCTCTTCTCTACCTAGTAGGATTTTTTTTTAAATGATTTTTTGCCATTTTGGAAAGCTGATATATTTCACTGCCAAGCTGGACCAGATGAATCCCATTTGAATGTAAATTAATGCCTGTCATTAAAAAGTCTTCACCTGCAGACCATATTTAAAACATTACAGGAATTAATCTTTCAGAATGCCACAAGAACATAAATATGAATAGGAATATGATAAGGTCACTACAAGAGCTTTAAAACATTACAAGAGCTTTTGTGATGACCCAGAGTGAAACACAAATGTAACAAAAGCCAAAATATAAATAAATGTCCTTTAATGCCTCCAACTTGGCCCCACTGTTCAATAATTCTCAGTTGGAGATAAAACATATTCAAAAATAGTCTTCAAAAGAAAGCAATACAGTCCAAATTTAATGAGCAGATAGAGGTGAAAATAAAAACCAAATAAACTACAATGATGAAATTTCCACAACGGAACAGGAGAAGTATTCATCACATTCAAGGAGATAACAAGGCACAGTCTGTTGGAAGGACGCCAACCAAGATAACCTCAAACCAAAATAAAACACGCTTTGTCTCCACCATTTGCCAGAATGCAGTTCCAAACTCTTATGCAATTCTCATAATGCAACTCATGAAGAGGATCAAGGCCCTCTCCTCCCAAGTAGACCACATCTCTCCCTCATCCTCTCCTCCCTGCATGCCTTAGGATGGAAAGGGAATGGGCCTGGTTTTCCTCTGACTGCTCAGCCAGCCTCTGCCCTTCCCCAGCCTCTTCCCCACAACCTCCAGAGCCACACTTCCACTCCCTCTCAGCTGTTCCTCCTCTCCCTCAGAGTCAGTCTCCACCAGGGGCATGACAGCTTTCCTCTTTATGGACAGACCAAGAGCCTACTTAATATTTTAATACGTAACTCATTTTCTGGAAAATGAGGTTCATATATTTTATATACAGTATGCAATACAGCTGTAGGAGCCAGCAAGTTGGAGAGGTTGATCAGCAAGTCAAATAACTACTATCCTAAAATTGGACCTATCAGAGTCCAACAACTATACAGTTTTCACATGGTATGAATTATATGTAGTTCTCAATTCATGACCACAATTGAATTCAAAATTTATCCTGTTAAGCTAGACAATGGTTAAATAAGTTTTGCCCCTTTCTTACCTCAGTTGTTAAGTGAATCACTGGAGTTGATATGTTAATAACCCAGTTGTTAAGTGAATCTGGTTTCCCCATTGACTTTGCTTGTCAGAAAGTTGCAAGAGGGGATCATATGATCTTTGGACACAGCAATGGTCATAAATATGAACAAAGTTACCAAAGTTACCAAGCATCTGAATTTTGGTCAATTTTGGGGATGCTGCAAAGTTCATACCTGTGAAAATCAGTCCAAAGTCACATTTTCAGTGCTGTTGTAATGTTGAACTAAAGTTCAAAGTCACGAAACCAACTGTTGTAAGTTGAGAACTATCTGTATTCTTAAGCAAGATGAGCCAACAATACAGTACAAAATAGAATATCCATCCAGAATTTTTCTTACTCTATGTTAATCACTACATTGCAGATACTGATATGTGTACATATCCATTTATTCATTTTCCTAATAAGTAAATGTATACAAATCACAGAAAAAGGCAAAAAAAAATAACTGAGCTATTAGAGCAGAAAACAAACATAGCTCAGTTCAGTTAACCCAATTCCATTTACTAAGCTGTTCCATTCCTCTCCATCCTTCCAAACCACCCTTGTATCCACCATGTCCATACTCTGATTTCTGTTCTTTAAACTTCTTGCCTCCCTCTTTTTCAGGATCTCATCAACTTCACCCAACAATGACTTTCTCAGTCTTCTTCTCTCCCTTGATTCATTCACTTTTCCCCCAATTGATCCCATTTCCACAATACCACTTCATTTATATTTTTTGATACTGGCCTTTAATTTTTATGTTTGTTCCAAGGTGAATAAAATAAGGAGCCAGATTGTTGGGGGCAATATACTGACTCTGTGAACCATTTAGAGAGGGCTGTAAAGCACTGTGAAGCAGTATATCAGTCTAAATGCTATTTCTATTCATTCTTCCCCTTATCTGTACTTTACTTGCTTCTGACTTATTTTTATTTATTTATTAAACTAGTATGGTGCCTATCTCACGGTTTGAGGTGATGCTGTTCTTATGCTAGGCTAAATTTCCTAATGATAGAAATGCAACCAGAAATAGAGGCTGTTTCTTCTGCAAAAATAGAAGCTACTTCTTTTTCACTTCAACTTCTTGTTTTTCATCTCTGTGCTTACTAGTTCAGAACATTTTGTTTGTAGCAGGGAAAGCTGTGTAGCTTAATGCAGATATGTGACTCCCATGAACATTACATTCAAATAAACAGCAGAGACACATTCCATCTGCATACCAATTTCACTAGAATGTCAAGGCAGGAAAAAATTTTAATTGGAGGCAGCATTTGCAAACACTGCAACCCCCCCCTTCCCTACTTACACCTGAGACAGATAAACTGCTAACAGCTGAAAGAAGGCCAATTTCTACAGTACAAGTCAGTTGCGACTTGTTAGATGGAAATGTTCTCTAGTCATGTGTGGCAACTAAAGGGAATGGAATTCCCATCCTTATCAGAAACCAAAAGGACGTGATGGTAAAAAAAGTATCTTAATCAATCAACAACTGTGCACTTGTACAATGCTGACTGTGGGGCCAAATACAATATTGCACACAAAATTACAGAATCCTTGGTGCTCTCTGAGCTTGGTTGTCTTCTTGAGGACGTTTCTTTACCCAAACTAGATAACATCAGTGCTAGTGCCAAGTCCAAAAATGCCAGGGAATTTCTAGAAGCCTGGCACTCTGATAACAGACAAATAGACATTACATAACAACATCTAAAGACTATAGACATAACAACCCATAGTCATGGACACAACAACATCTATAGACTATGCAAAATAGACAATTAACCAGCCTAAAAGAGAAAAAGACTCCAGCACCTCAATCAGCACCCAGTTCAGCATAGATTTAAGTCCAAGGTTAACTTCAGACCAACAATCAAGTAAGCAATACCCCAAGCAAGAAACTTCCAAAGAGCAACCAAATAATCTCTAAGACCATCCCCATTCACACAGACAGGCAAGATACCAGAATATAAATTGACAGCAAACCCCACTCCTTACTAGCACTGATGATGTTACCTGGTTACGGCTAATGAAAGACCTACAAGAAAACAAGCTCAGAGAGCATCAAGGAATCCTCATTTAGAATAGAATAGAATAGAATGGAATGGAATGGAATGGAATGGAATTGAATGGAATGGAATTCTTTATTGGCCAGGTGTGATTGGATACACAAGGAATTTGTCTTGGTGCAAATATTCTCAGTATACATAAAAGAAAAGATACATTCGTTAAGAATCAAGAATCATAACGTACAACACTTAATGATAGTCATAGGGTACAATCAGCAATCAAATCATACTAGGAAACAGTCAATATAAATCATAAGGATACAAGTGACAAAGTTCTACAGTCACAAGAGGGAAGGGATGGACGATAAGGAGTGATGAGAAGATTAGTAGTAGTAGTAGTAGTAGTTTTCAACTCTGAGCTATAAATATTCTCCTTTACTGGTAATGAAATGTCTGCAAGAAAACAACCAAGTTCTGAAAGCACCAGGGACCCATCATTTTAACCCTGAACTATGCTATTCTCCTTTATTGGTACCACTAAATTACACCTGGGTTCAATCACTGACTACCAGATATCTTTGATCTCCTTAGCTATGGATCCTGTCTGCTAAGAAATTCTGGCATGTGAAGACAATGAGAGGAGCCTTTTCCACTGAGGCCCCATCCCTGTGGAACAATTTGCCACCAGAGGTAAAAACTGTTCCCAACCATTTGGAAGATTTTGATGGTTGGCCTGAGGCCCCAATGCAGCATTCACCACTGGAGATACTTGACAGGATAAGAAGATCTCATTCCCATGCTGTACATCTCTTATGGTTTTAAAAATTTAATTTGTATAGTTTTTAATATTTTAATCATTTTTATAAGCTGCCAAGAGTCACCTTATAGGTGTGATAGGTGGCATAAAGATGAATAAATAAATCAATAACCAAATACCTTGCCGCCTCTTTAAGAAAGGTTGTGTTAGTCTCTTTTGGTTGGCTTTCACAATCAAAGATTCGAGGATCCTATTGTAAGGACCTGCCTCAGCCACTTTCTCAGGAAAACATAATTCTTGAAACAATTTGCATTTCAAAAAGAACTTCTGAGAGACATAGATTGCAGAGAAGTGAGGTGGACTCTGAAAGTCGCACGCGAAGCGTTAAGCTAACTTTTCCCCTTCAATCCCCACCCCAATGGCCCATACCCATCGACAGCCAACAAAATGCCACAAAGGTGTTTTGAAAACTCTGAGGCTGGATGGTGAGAAAAGGAATTCCTCAAGGTGTCACGACCTTGGATAACAGGCTGGAACTGGCTGAGAGGGAGTCTGTGCAACTGACTGATCCTCCTGCTTTCACTCCCAAGCAGTTGCAGCAAAAATGAAAACACGCAAAACATTTAGCCTGCAGAGTCTCCCCTCTCCCCTTTGGAATGGCAGCATTCTAGTATGGCCCTGATACCTATTATATAATCTACTACTGCCTGTTAAATTTCTCTAGCTCTAGATCAGGGCTGTCAAACTTGTGGCCCATTGGCCGGATGCCTCACGCTCTGGCCACACCCATGCCTGGTTTAGCAAAGGGGGGAAAAGTCACGATACATCATGTGTATGATGTGATACATCACCGTGATGATGCGAGTTTGACATCCCTGCTCTAGATTATGACCAAATAACCTAAAAACATGATCTTACAATAGTATATTGTAATACAAGAACCTCTGCAGTGCAGTGGTTAGAGTGCAGTACTTCAAGCTACTTCTGCAGCCAACTGCCTACAATTTGGCAGTTCAAATCCCATCAGGCTCAAGGTTGACTCACCCTTCCATCCTTCCGAGATGGGTAAAATGAGGACCCAAATTGTTAGGGGCAATATGCTGTAAACCATTTAGAGAAGACTGTAAAGCACTATAAAGCGGCATATAAGTCTAAGTGCTATTGCTATTGCAATATACAAACTTCTCAAGCTTATCCAGCTCAAACATTTGAGCTCGAATATTTGAGTAATATATAGCACAGGTGCTATAAATTACACAAAGAAGAATCACAGTACACTGTCAAGTCCATCCAGCCTCTGCTTCAAGGCATTCAGCAAAGGAAAGCTTATCTCTCTCAGGAATTGTTCCCATTGTTGAACTGAACTTACTGTTAGGAAGCTTAGTGTGATCCTTCACCACACTAAACTTAGTGTGTGTGATTTAGACAGTTGCAGCTTCCCCTGCAAAATCGAATCACAGTCAGGTAGAAACAGCAATCCAAAGTTTATTGCCCTCATGGACAGCTGTGCAACTAAGGCTTAGAAGCGACAAGCCAGAAGAAAAGCCAAACAGTTCCAGAAGCTGTTCAATTATGATACCAGACTATCTGGATGAAATCCTGTTTTTCTCTGCATTCTGAGTAGAAGCGGAAGATACTGAAAAATGTGTGTTTATATAATCAACAAAATCACATTACCTAGTATATTTTTTGTTCATTTGACTTGAGTTTAACTGACAGTAAACTGAAAACTCATATTAAAGAACTCAGCAGATCCCATCACTGGTTTCCCCTCCATTTGAATAGGATCCTGCTCAGGGGAAGGGCTTTTAAAAAAGGTCTCAAGTGGAACACTTAAAAGAAACCTTATTTTAAGGGAAATATGAATAATAAAGCAGGAGAAAGATGGAAAATAGAAAAGAAACATCTTTGAATACTATAGTGACATAAATAAAAGTCAGAATAGAAATAAGAGGGGAACAACAATATACATATTTTAATATCATAAGATATATGTAATAATAAGAGGTTGGTTTAGAAATTGAATGGTGGTCGTTTCTATATGTTTAAACAATACAAAACAATGAAAATGAAATTTAATACTCATGAGTAATAATATTATGTTTATTCGTACCAACATGTATGATACCCAGGTATCATACTGTTCATGCATTGATATGTATAAGCAATGTAAAATAAAATAAAAAAAACTTGATTAAAAAAAACACCTTATTTTCTACTTGAGATGGCAGTGGATAATCAATGTGGTGCCTGCTCTAGACATTTTCAGACGAATACCATCCTATTTGATGGATTAAACTTTTGCTGTGGCCAGCTCTTTCTAAAACTTCAGACTCCAATACCAGGTGCAGTCTTACCTAAGTGAAGAAAATTCTAAAAACAAGAATCGTAAAAATATGACCTTCCAAGTATGATTCACCAGTGCTGTGACATTCTTACTGTAAACTATTTCAGGGAAGATAAACATACTCCAAATGCAAAGTAGAATACAATTGCCTGAAAATGTTGGGATATTTTACATACTCGTTGAGTGGAAATACTTGTGAGTCCTTGCATTAGCAATATTCATAAATCAAAGAAATATCAAAGCATTTGTGTTAATATAGGCTCTGATTACATTACTGGTAGTATATTGCTTGGTTCTGACAGGAACACACATGCTGTCCCTCTATGCGTGTGCATACACACACACACATACACACATACTCAGACATATTCTGCTGACATTATTCATTTAAAATATACTGTGCTATTAATGTAAGTTAGC
Source organism: Laticauda laticaudata (assembly GCA_004320025.1). NCBI lineage: Eukaryota > Metazoa > Chordata > Lepidosauria > Squamata > Elapidae > Laticauda > Laticauda laticaudata. The sequence continues at coordinate 9,483 of BHFT01004281.1, forward strand.
TAATGCAACTGCTTTCTTTATTCCATTTATATACCTACCCCTGGTCACACATGTATTTCAGGAAAATGAGTACCAGAAACACAGAATGAATATCAATTAACTAATAAGCTATAGACTTCAGCCTACCCAGAGACAATATATAAGGCCATATATTTGCTTTATTTTTATGGTCAATATTTCTAAAATTTCCAAATATTCCATTATGCTACTATAAAGTGAACTTTCTCATAACGTAACTGCAAATCTTATATAATGCTGCTTTGTCGAGAAGAATAAAGTTTCTCTGCAATTTTTCCAAATTGCTTTTGATATAATATTGAAAACCTGAAAATTAGGAGCATGGAAAAAAGCTCAGTCCAAATATATTTGCTGAAGATTATGAATGTATGATTTAGCCTCTCTCTGCTCTATCAAAAATTATCATCCCTCTTGCTCTGTGCTATTTAGCTTTTGATGTTGTATACCTTGACAACCTAGTTGTAGAGAAAGAGTGGCAAACTTAGCCCAGCATGGACTAGAAAGATAATCCTGATCACCAGGGATCAGATTTGGGTTTCTCTGTGTTTGGGGAGGAAACAGACATCGAAATGCAGAAATGCAATGTTAACTATCTAGGAGCATCCCTCTCCGTCACGGAAATTCATCATCAACCTTTAATGACCCCATAATCCCTTGTGGGTGGAGTCTGGGCAACTGAATGGAGCTCGCAGAGCACTGAATGACCGGATGCCCTTGCTATTGCCAATGCAAAACTTTGTTCAGCAGATATATTCTCAACTTGCCCAGAGAGAGAAATATCTGCCTCTACCTAGGATCGAACTCACAAACTCTTGATTGTGAGGTGAGAGCTCCACCTCCAGGCCACCGCACCACTCTCTCTCCATCACAGAAATTGAGGGAAGATAAAAGCATGTAGGAAATGGACATATCATAGATGTAATGAAAAGAAAGAGACCACTTAAGCCAGCAGCCCGGCAACAGGAAAGGAGGGATGATTACGCATAGCCTGGTTCTGAATGGACTGTGGCCCAACATTGGACCACAGACGAGAGGTTGGCGGCTCCTGATTTAATCCAATAAGTCCAAGCTTTTTCTCAGTGTAGGTCAATGGCAGTTACAATATGTATAAGCCATGAATGGAGGGACACAAGAGGGCAGAAATACAAACCTATTGTGGTTATACCTGCTTTCTTCTACATGCAACTTGATACCTGATGAGAACCTTCTCAAACCACCGCCATCTTACCACCCTATACATGGGATCTACACTGCATGTATTTTAATGCCAGGCTAACACCTTTCTCTTCTTACAGGCATTCTAGCATGCAATTATTCTTCAGCACTTTCCATAGTATCTACCATGGGTCTATTACCCAAAATTTCACAGTCTGCATTATTAACTATTTTACTGTTTAAATTTATTTGCTGTTTTCGTGTGTTTAATTATAAACTACACTGTGACTAATGGATGCCGAAGTAGAATCAAATAAGATTAATTTACAAATGAATTTTGATTCTGAGCTTGAGAGAAAAATATAATACAGTGACCTTTATCTGAATAGCTGTTTTCACAGGAGAGAAAATGGTCTATTTTTTGCTTTTAAAAATCACAGAAGAATAACACTCCTAGATCAGATCAGGATCCATTGTAGTTTCAGCATTTTGTTTTTCACAATGACCAAACAGATCCCTGTGGGGCGTGCATAAACAAGAGATAGAGTCTTATCTCCTGCCTCCAGTGTTTCCTGCAGCTGGTATTCTGGTGAATGAATCTTCAATTCTAACAGCTATTGACAAAGCTCTCCTCCATGAATTTATGGAGTTCCTTTCTAGTGCCAGGCTATACTTCGTAGTCATGAATTCCACAATCAGTTTTATTATGCCAAAATGCACAAGTACTTCATAAAACAGGAACACGCATAGTTTGAAATATACAACATTCAAGTAAGTCAGATGGACTTCACTGTGGCTTGTTCCCATGTAAGAGAAGTCAGAATTTATTCAATATTGTTAACCAGGAATTATTTATTTCTGATGAAATTCTAACTTAGAATAATGGTGTTACATCTGGAAAAACAAGAACATATTCTTACCCAATAAATAACGGAGAGTGGGTGGACATATCCAAGACATTAGCATCTAGCAGCCTAAGCAGTGACTCATTACTCTTTAAAATATCAAGGTTGCATGCTTTGTTCCATGCAGAAAAATCCATGTGTCCATTTAAAAAAAAAAAGATAATAGAGGTATGGATAAAAGAAATGCTACAGGACTGTAATCTAAAACTACAGGGAACAATTAAAGTAGAATAGATTGGGAGGGGGAAGGGAGATTAATATTGAAGACAGAATATAATTTATTAAACAGATATAAGAAGGGTGTGGGAATCCAAACAAACTTGAATCGGATGGAGAATTACCAGCTTCTCAAAGAAAGAGAATCAAAATGATATAAGCGGACCTCTGTTTTATCAATCCATCAGTGCAGAATGAGAAAGCCAAAGGGAAATAGGAATTATTGCTGATCAATTGCAAATTATCCACCAACTCATTAAGATATTTACATTTTGTGTCAGGCTTACAGAATAAACACCTATTCTTTTCCAAGGAACTCACACATTAGCTGATGTTTGTAGGTATGAAAATAACTACACTACTGGATGGAAGGATAATGATTACAATCTAATTGGGAAGTAATTTGTGGGACTTACCTCTGACATTTCTAGTAGATGTTTCATTCCGAAACTATGGATCATCATAAGTGCTAGAAGGAGTAGGGACTGTGTTCCATCCAGAAAAACACGAGGTAGACCAGGTTCCAACAGCAAAAGTCTTTATTTAAACAGTTATCGCAAACGGAACAGTTTAGCTCAAACCGCGGCAGCCTTTATATACGGCTTGCCTGCCGGCTTGTAGCCAATGACAGTTACTTGACTTTGCCACCTTTTGGCGGCTCTTTTGGATTGGTTCCTAGTGAATTTCCAACCATGCCGGCTTTTCTGGCATCATATTTGAGAGATTTGGAGTAAACCATTTTAATACAAAACACCCCTCCCCCTAAGTTTAGTCCTACGTGGGTGACGTAGTCACGCAGGTAGGGTGGCGGCTTCTTCTGACTCTACTGGACTTGCGCGGTTCATTTTTGCTGGAGACTTCAACGGTTCGGATGGGGTTGCTGTCTCTCCGGCTCTTTTTCCATGGACCGCCTGGAAGGGTGAGTCAGCCATTTTGCTACCACTTGAGTTTCTCAGGCTGGTGGTTTTGCCACTCCCTCCTGGCTTTCCCAGGCAGGTTGAGCTGGCTTGGCTGGCCCCTTCGTCTGGATTTCTCCCGCAAGTCTCATCTAACCATAAGTTTTTCTATTTGCTCTTTTTGATTGGTTAGATGTTCGTGGTTATTTTAAAAAGTTCTTTATTATTCTTCTATTTCCCCCCCTTCTTTGTCGATTTTTATTTATTTGTGGTTGTGAGTTTGTATTTTGTTCAATATTTGGGAATGAGGCTGGTCTATGTGCCGCTTTGCATTCCCTGCCATTGTCTATATAGTTTGGTAGGACCGGGGGCCTGTTATTTGTGTGATTGTGGCTGAAGCCATAGAGGTCCCCGTTGAAAATTTTTTTCGTAGACTAGGTTGCCGATTTCAAGTGTTCGGAAAATGGCTGGAGGAGTCGGGGGGTTTCCAAAGTGTAAACTTGGATATGTAACTAATTGCGACCCTTAATTTTCTCTCCCCATTAATAATTCCGCTGGGCTTTTTTGTTGGTTAACGGGCTGGTGTGATATGTTGGAGGGTGAGTAGACGGTTTATTTTATCCTGGACATCCGCAAGGTGCATTTTTTTCTAAACCTCTTTGTAAATCTGACCTAATCTCTCCTGCCCTACCATTTGCGGCTGGGTGGCCGCCGCCGAGCAGACTGCAGGCGTAATCCACTAGGGAGGCTAGGTGTTGCTCAATTGGATGGCGGTATGTGGCCCGTTGTCGGACACCAGGACGTCCGGTATCACATTTGGGTTGTGAAAGTTTGTTAAGTTGTTTAATGACCACCCGGTTCGTCGTAATGAACATTACTACAACTTCCAACCAGTTTGAGTATGCAATCTACGACAATCAGTGTCAAAAGGATGCCCCTAGTAGACCCGCGAAATCAATGTGGACCCGAGACCAAGGACCTCATGGGGTCTCCCAGTCTCTTATGGGTGCTTGTGGAGGGGAAGGTCTGGTTTCTGGCATTTAGTACAAGTAGCAACCCAGTATTTGATATCTTTATCTAGACCAGGCCACCAGACATAGCTTCTAGCTAGGCCTTTTCATCTTTACAATACCAGGGTGGCCCTTGTGAAGCATGCTCAACACTCTAGTCTGTAGTTTAGGAGGGATTGCCACCCGATCACCCCACAATAAACAGCCCTTTTTGAATTGAAAGTTCAGTCTGTCTGGCCAGAAAGGTTAAAGTTTTCAGTTTTTTGGTTTTCTGGCCAGCCTTTACCTACCCAGTTTAATATGCTGGCGCAGTCACTGGTCCTTGGCGGTGGCTCTAGCGACATCATTTCAGATATTCGGCAGTTCAGGGCATGTTTCTATTTGCAGGTGGTCATTGTTGGCGCTGGGTCTTCTTCTGTCATCGGCAGTGGTGTTCGGCTTAATGCATCTGCATGGGAGTTTTGCTTCACGGGTCGATGTGTTAATGTGTAAGAGTATGCTGCTAGGAATTCTGACCATCTAGTCATCCGCGGGGATAAAATGTTCGGTTGTAGGCTTGTTTCCCGCCAGAATTCCTGGTAATGGTTTATGGTCCATTACAATCAAAATGTTCTCCATAAACGTATTCGTGAAAACGTTTCACTCTGGCAACATTGCCAGGGCTTCTCTTTTTAGTTGACTATAGTTACGTTCTGTTTTAGAAAGAGTCTTTGAGTAATAAGCGACGGGTACCTCTCTCCATCTGGCAATTGGTGGCTCAGGATGGCACCGACTCCAAACGCGTGGAGGGTACGGAGGGACCGTCAATGGAAGTGTGTAACTAAACTGGGTAGAAACGGTGTTTGATGTTAATAATTTTTTTATTTTCTGGAATGCCTTTTGTTCTCTATGAACCAAAGTCCAATTAGTTTTCTTATCCAGCAAACGGTGTAATGGTTCTGCTATCGTTGCTTGTGGGGGGAGGAATATGTTATAGAAATTTATTAGACCCAAACAATGCCTGCAATTCCCGTTTTGTTTTTTTGGCTGTGGTGCGTCTTTAATGGCCTTGACTTTTTTCATCAGTAGGGTGTATAACCCTCCGCCAATTAAGTAGGCCCAGAAATCAACGCGATCAGTCATTAAGCAGCATTTTTCTTTTTTACCTTTCAGGCCGGATCCTCTAAATTTAGTTAGTACTTCTCTTAGTCTTTTTCTAGTTGTGTCGTATATTATAGCTGAAATCAGGACGTCGTCAAAATATGATACGACCCCTTTTATTCCCATTTAATAGGCGTTCCATGAGGCTTTGGAAATGCCTTGGGGGCAATGCTTACTCCAATTGGAAGTCTGTTACACCTTGAATACCCCTTTGTGAGTTCACTATTGTCCCTGTACCATCGGCCGTTAATGGGTCTACTGGAAGTCTGTTGGTATGCTTGTGCTAAATCTGGTTTGGCAAAAAAATTTTTCCTCCCCCGAGTGAGTTGTAACAAATGTTATACGACTGGCCACCGGGGTAGCGCTTTGTTGGCAGCGCATGGTCTAGGGTAAGCCTTGTAGTTCTCCGCAGATGCGACCGACCATCAGGTTTAAGCCAAGTGTTCTATTGGCGTCTCCCATCTAGCATGTCAACAGGTTCCCAAAAACCCCATTGGTCAATTAAATTTAATTCAATCGTTACGCTCTATTTTTGGGCTTTTAACACAAAGGGAACTTCGTCTGGCTTTAATCATTCTAAGGGACCCACCTTGAGGTCTAAACCTAAAAGGAAATTTGGGTCCCCCGACTACTGCTGAGTGTGCCATACAAAAACGTCCTGGAACCGTGAATCAGGTTTTTTTCCCTCGTCGGTTGCGGCTATCGGTCCCACTGCTGGGTTCACATTCCGGCCCAATGGTGCAAACCATTCGATGGCCCAGGAGGCTGGGTCCAGTCCTCGGTCAACTATTGTTATGTTTCGTCTGTGCGCTTCCGAAGGTGACAGTTTGATGCGTCTTTTTCTCGTTACTCGGTTTTGTTTGTTTGCGCTCACCATTCCTCCTCAGCTTTTTTTCATTCAGCTTGTGGGGGAGAGTTACTGGCGTCTGGTTAGGGCTGTTATTTTTTCGTCTTAAGACTTTCTCTCTATGTGTCCCCTTTTCCTTGCAAGCTCGGCAGATGGCATCAAGGAATCTGCAATCGGCTCGAAGGTGGTTTCCCTCCTCAACCTGCGCATTCCTGCCAGTTTCCTTTTTTCCTCGCGGGCCTTTTTTGTTGGCGTACAGGTGGTGGACCTCATCTCATCATCTTCGGATTCTGATGTCTCGTCAAAATCTTCGTGGTGTTGTGGTGGCGGGAATTTGCTTCTTTCCCCTGGCTAGGATCGTTTCGTCATTATTCGCAATATCATTGTTTCAAATGGTGGCCTGCTGACTTTTTTCGCGCTTCTGCAGCTGTGGCTTCTGCGATTGCTTCAGCCACTGTTATATATTGGTTTATTAGGCAATTTACTTTTGTAAATTAGAGTCTTTAAGCCCAGTACCACTCGATCTCGCATAGCTTCATCTAAGTTCAGGACACTAGCTCGCACGCTCCCCCAGTTGTCAGAGGGCTGCCACAAAATCAAGCCAATGGTCTCGCCTTCTTTTTTTTGGTCCTCTTCGGTAGAATTCGTGCTGTTTGATGAGATTTTGACCACCACTGTGCGTAGTGAGCCTTTAGCATTCTCTGGAGTTTGGGCCAGGGTCATTTGTTTTACGTCTCTGAGCTTCGCCAATGCTTTGGCCATCTTGAACAGCAGTTGGTCCGGCAATGAGTTAAGAAGACAGCCCTCTACGCTGGTCTGAGATCTCCTCCATCTGCGTTGTTTTTCTAAGTAACATTTGAAAATGGTCTAACATAGGATTCCCAATCCTCTTCATTGGGAATTGAAGGGTGTGGGCGTGCATTATTTTCCAGCCAGCGCTTCGAGCCTGGATTTCAATTCGCCGTCGTTTGCACAGTCTCAGGTTTTAGATGATTCCACCTTCCGTCGCCCAGTGTTCCAATCCGGAAAAAGCGAGGAGACGCGGGTTCAACAGCAAAAGTCTTTATTTAAACATTTATTCGCAAACGGAACAGTTTTGGCTGCAAACCGGGTAGCCTTTATATACAGCTTGCTGCGCTTGTAGCCAATGACAAGTTTAATTTGACTTTGCCCTGCGCTTTTGGCGGCTCTTTTGGATTGGTTCCTAGTGAACCAATCCCATGCCAGCTTTTCTGGCCAATCATATTTGAGAGATTGGGAGTAAACCATTTATACAGAACAGACTGCTCTTATTTTGTATACTAATGACTTGCCCGGTCATTGTTGGTTGGAGTGATCATGAGGATTCTTTGATTAGGCTATTGTTTAATATTAGCTTGCTTGTTTGAGGTTGGTAGTATCTTGATTGGGATATACTTCCTGATTGTTGAAGTAGAGCAAAGATGTCAAACTCAAGGCCTGGGGTCCAGATCTGGAAACAGTGAAGGATTGGCCCATGGTGCCTCTTCCAGTGAAAACAGAGCTCGGGACGGCTGCAGGTGCCTCTACCGCGAGCTCTGTTTTTTCTGGCAGAAGGTTGCAGGAGGCTGTCACAGTCGAAAACAGAGCTCAGGAGCCATTTTGGCTGGCAAAGTGCTCAAGCCACCACAGGCGCCCTTGACACAAGTAACATTGAGGTGTTCACACCCCCTGTCCAAACACCTCTCCCTGAGGACAAGCACGGCCCTCAATGAAATAGAGTTTGACACCCCTGATCTAGAGTTAATTAGATTAATAATCAAGGGAATAGAGGTAATCATCCATCCATCCATTCATGTGATTCTTTTTAAAAACTCAGTGTTCTTGGAACTTCAGTTGTGGAAAGGACATAGTGATATGAATGAGCTCTAGGATTCTGAGAGAAAATAATTTTCTCTGTTAAATTTATACAGATGAATGCATGAAGCTGCTCCAGTCAAATCAGATCACTAATCTATTTAACTAAATCTGTCTCCTGTGAGACATAATACCTGTACAGAGTCTTGGGCAGTGAACTCTACCAACTAAAACTCCCTTTAGTAAGATTTAACAAAAGACTGCTACCCCAAAACCCCATCATTTACATCTGAAGATTTTCTAAAATCTATTTCCTTCAGATCACCTTTAGAATATATAATAATATTTGTTTATGTTTGGAATCAATCTTCAAAATATAACTCAGGAGATGAGGGAGTGTGACTGTGTTACTGTCTGAAAAAAATTAAACCAGAGTTATCTTTTCCTGAAATCCAAGAAAGGTGCAATACCTGTATTCTCATACATTCCCAGGCTCCTTGTGTAAACTGAATCCAAAGCTTTGCACAGTAATAATGTTATAAACCAGGGTTTCTTAACCTTATAAACAAGTGAACTTCAACATACTGGCTGAGAATTCTGGGAGCTGAAGTCTACTAGGTTGAGAACTACTGTCATATACTGTATGTTGTAAGATGCCTTACAGATAAAGAGAACCTATAACTCGTGTTCAGTTTAATTATTTTAAGTGACAGGTTTCAAAACCAAGAAAGGCATGGAATGATTCTTCCAAGCAGCTTTCTTCATTGTTTCACGCTATAGACTGAATCTTGCCAAGCTAAAGGAAACTGCCAGCCAAATGAAGCAGATTCTCTGGAACTATTAGGGAGGAGCTGTCCTCATTCTTTTTCTCTCACACAAACCATCTGAGTTGTCTCTTGCTCCTCTGAAATGCACTTCCTCCCTCCTGGGAATCCAGACTACATTCAATGACATCAGGCTATCTTACTGAGGCTTCCTCAAATGGAACATCAAAGGGATGCACTTGCAGAAAGAAGTCATGAGAAAGGGGATCAATGAAAATTATAGTTATAATCAAAAGGAACAAATTAATGCGAACATAGAAAGAGAAAGTCTAGTTATTATTAGATTCAGTTTCTGCTCTGGTTATGTACGTTTCACTGAGAATAACACAGAGAATTTCAGTACAACTCACCCAGCCAAAGCACAATCTCACACGCTTATCAGAGAAAGGCTGGCTTCACTCTCTCTGAAAAGCACATTAATGAGCAACTGGACACATGATTAATACTTTATTGTCCAAACAAACTGAAAACATTTGGGCAATTGTTTAAGCAACATGTGGCTGTATGTCTAATTTGTAATAATCAGAACGAGACGAAAGCGGTTGTCCTACTTAAGACAGTTTCTTCTTCTCTACCCGCACCAGTTGTGTGATAATGGATTATATTGTTCATATCAGTTGCAGTTTCTGCCCTTTCAGGCTCTCTTTCACAATTTAGGCATGTGCCTTCTAAAAGAGAATTGTATTGAGCTTAAATTTAATTAGTCGCATCAACGATACCCTTTTGCTAACTATATACTATATATACATACTACAACTTTACCCAGAACCTACAATGAATGTCCAACTTTAACAGAACTTACGAATGACATGGATAATACCCGAAGGAAGCTAAAAAGCACAAAAAAAAAAAAAAAAGAAGAAAACAAAAAAACGCTAGGGTCTACTGATATCATATACTATATCTATATACATATATAATAATATATATATATATATCATAAGGATTATATAATTATGTAGTTATATATATATATATATAATATTATTAAATTTGTGCATGTTAGCTTCCTTGTCGGGTATTATCCCCACGTTCATTGTAGTTCTGTTAAAGTTGTAGCTCATTGTAGTTCTGTTAAAGTTGTAGCAACGTTTCACAAGAATCTCATCTCTGCCATCATTTTCAGGCTTCTGATTCAGGCAGATTAGATCGCTGAAACGTTGCTACAAACTTTTAACAGAACTTCAATGAGCCTACAACTTTAACAGATACTACAAATGACGCTGGATGATACCGAAGGAGCTAAAAACAGCACAAATTGTAAGTACCCGCGAGAGGCTAAAAAACAAAATATATATATTAACTATTATAATATTAATATCTATATATATATATACTATATATATATATATCATATATATATATAGTATGATATATATTTGTTTCCTGAGGTTTTCGCCGCAATTTGTATGGTGGGGATCTTGGTATTCGGGTTTTCTCCCGCGTAGCATTGCAGAGTACTAGGGCAACATTCCGATGAAGTCTCATTCATCATCTTCAGGCTTGTTCTTCACTCGGTTTCTCGAGAGAATGTGAGCCCCCCAGCCCAATCAAGTCACACCCCCACTAGCAGTTAAAAGGAATAAGAAGCCAGCTGCAACTCACATCACTCTGAGAAGCACGAGCTGAAGAAACAAGCCTGAAGATGATGAATGAGACTTCATCGAAAGCGTTGGCCTACGATTACTCCATCTCTACGCGGGAGAAAACCCGAATAACAAAGATCCATATCATATAGTATATATTATATGTTGATGTGTGCTGTGTGTGTGGTGTGTGTGTGTGTGTCTGTGTGTCATGTGTGTCTGTGTGTTGTGCGTGTGTGTGTCTGTGTGTGTGTTGTGGTGTGTGTGTGTGCTGTTTAGCTTCCTTTGAGGTATTATCCCACGTCATTGTAGGTGCTGTAAAAGTTGTAGCCAACGTTTCAGCAGAATCCATTCTGCGCATCATCAGGGCTTCTGTTGGATGTGGGCCTCACAGCTCCTGTTCAAATTCGAGGCTGGTCCATCTGTTTGGCTAGGAGGCCTGGGGTCTGTCTGTTCACTTGGACCGTGGAGTTTGATGTTGATGGTGTTTCTGCGTTTCTTCTGTCTGGTTTGTCCGGCCTGTTGATTGGCTGTTGGATTGAAACCACTCTGTTTCCTGTGTTGAGGACTTTCAGTCGCAGTTTCGGCTCGTGTGAAAGGACGGCCTGCCAATCCATTAGGAAGCCAGGTCTTCATCCATCGTGGTGCCTAGGTGGCGGGCGTGTTGAAGTTAGGCAATCAGAGGGAGTCTGTTTGTGCTCAAGGTGGATTGTCGTTTTCTGTGGTGTGAGATCTTTCTAGGGTGAGAGGCTGCAGGTTTCCAAAGATTGACAGTCTGCTCGAATTGCAGTGAAGAGCATTGAAATAGAAATATGATTCCCCCATGCAGACTGTCTGCTGGACATTTCATCTCTTGCGTATTCATGCTTTTCACGTCGTTTTTCTAATCTCTATGGCTTCTCTGATATTCTTGTGGCTCGGGGTTTTCTATATTGCGCTAGGGTTTTCGGTGCCATTGAAGCAGTTGATGTTGTGACCGTGGTTATTCATGTGTTGGACTCGCCGGTGAGGAGGTGTGTTCCATCTTTTTTACTGCTGCATTTTTTAGTTGTTCATCCCAATGAGGTACTTATTCTTCTAATTGGGTCGCCCAATGCTATGTCGGCGACGGCATTATGCACAGGAACTCTGTATAGCCTTGGTTTTCCAGGTCAATTTTGTCTTTGGGGTTTCTAAAGGATGGCTGCTATTTTTTTGGGCTGTGTTGAAGAGATAGTCTTTGATGTGATGCCTGTGGTATCCTCTACTGATTTTGTCTGTAGTTACCTCTTATGTAGGGCAGACAGCTGTCCATAGTCTGTTCATCTTCTAGGTTCTATCTGTCTTAGGTGTTTTTGCTGGAACACCTTTTGTACCCCGAATACGGTAAGCTGAACACACACATGTAAGTACCCGCAAAAACTTAAGATAAACACAAATATCAGAATTCTACAGGAAGAAATAAAAGCCGATTCAAAAGCTATGAGAAGCTGGAAGTTAAAAGAGCAGGAATTATTTATTGGTGACCTGAAATTCCTACGCAGCTGACAGAGACAACAACTGCAACCACAACCTGCTTCAAATTAAAATTCATCACAGCACAGCAGCACTAAACGTATCCTGAAAAGAACTGAAATGGCTCTCCTCAGGAACGAGCTCCACATGATAGATGATTCCAATTGGACAGTTAAACAAAGATTTGCTTAGCACTAACACTGCGAATTGAGCATCAATAATCCCCCTTACTTTGTTGATAAGATAAAACAAGCCTTACAAAACTTGGAGAGCTAAACTATAACCACTACAAAAATGAAAAACTCTTGAAAGAATACTAATGAAATTAGAACATGACAACAAAGACTCCCCAACAACTCCACAACAAACACCTGAAAGTTATTTGGTATATAACGTTTTCCAACAGAAGGAACTCACCAAAGGCAGAAACAGATGTCCTAACCAAAGGATTCAAAATTACTGCCATTAGCACCGAAATAAAATCCCCACAGAATCCGATCATATAGCTGCCAAGTAGAATCCAACCTAACCAAATTAAATACAATAAGTGACAGAATAAGACACCAGGTTCGACAAACATCCTATGAACAAGCAAACCACCAAATCGCAACTTGCACAAAGATGCGAATTCAAAGCACTACAAACCCTGAAAAAATGATAACAGCACAATCATACCTCCCAGCAGATAGAAGAAGGTCCACAGTAGTACTCTGCATGACCAGAATCAAGAATGTGAACAAAGAATTGACAGACCTATTCCAAGACTCCACATACAAAACCTATAAAAAACCAGAATCCACCCACATATCTGGAAAAAATTAACTCAAGAAGAAAAGTTATAACAGCCACAATCAAGCAAAGAAACCAACAGACCAATCATCCCCAACGAGAAAAATCTCTCTAGATGCCCCATAATTATACGCCTCCCCAAACAATACAAAAAGAAGGCATACCCTTCTCAGGACCCAAATCAGCCCAAAGTAGCACCACTAACAAACGCGTAGCACAAAAACACTGAGCAAAGAAACTTGACAGCCCGCATGCTGAAACCGCAGCATTCATCAGTACAAAGACTCCATGCCACTCTTAGAAATGATCAAAGATCTACACGTTGGAACAAGACAGATCTGCTTGCGCTAAGTTTCGACGTGATTTCACTATTCACTCAAGTCCCGCATAAAAAAACCTCTCAAAATCATCGCAAAAATAAATGCCAACAGCTAAAAACACCTCAGAACTACACAGAACATCTGCTTTAACAACACAGTTTCACGTATACAAAGGACAAATATAACAAGCAAATGGAAGGAGCCCTATGGATCCACCACTGTCCAACCCGTCATTGCAACCCTGTTCAGTGGAAGCAATTCGATATCCAGCAGCCCGCTGGCCATATGTTCCCACCCACCAAACCCAAACTATGGCTAATGATACATCAATGACACATTTGTGATTGGCCCCATGGAAAAGAAAACGCCGTAAACATATCTTCCTAACACACCTGAAATAGCACACACACCCAAAAGCATGGTTCAGCCATGGATAACGGAAAATAACTAACAGACTACCATTCCAAGATGTTACTAATTTACAGAAGAACAACAGATGCAGCACACGTAGGCACAGCCGTGTGATACCAGAAGGAAAACACACACCAACACTTACCTTTCAACGCCCAATCCACCAACCACCCAACACAGATAAACTCCGTGGCCAAAACAGCTAAAATCACCAGAACCCAAACGCCTGCAGACAAGACACATATAAAGACACTGAACCATGCCACTCCTGTACTAAAGTACTGACAGCAACGGGCTTCCACAAAAAACAAGAATCCACCAGCTTGATCCACAAGAATACACGCTAAGTGACAGAATCATACAGAGCCTAGAAGGATGAACAGACCTATGAGAACACGCTAGTCCTGCCCTCACATAAAGGGTGACTACAGATAAAATCAGTTAGATAGCTACACAGTGCATTTACATTCAAGCATCTGCGCTTCAACAACACAGCACAAAAAATAGCAAGCAATACCCTGAGAAACCCCAAAGATCCAAAATTGACCTGGAAAACCAAGCAATTATACAGAAGGTTCCCTGCGCATCATTAGCCCCGTCCGCAAGATACCCACATACATTAGGCAGACCAACTACAAGGAATATAGTACCCGGCCTTGGATATGAACCACCAAAAATGCAGTTAACAAAAAGCTGGAACAACCACGTTCTCACCGTCTTGTCCAACACGATGAAACAACCACCCGGTCACAACCATCAAACTCAATGGCACCAAAACCCTAGCCACTATAGAAAACCCCAGCCACAGAATCATCAGAGCAGTAAGCCATAGAGGATTGAAAAAAGACTGAAAGCATGAATCAAAGAGCGATTCCCACCACCTATCACATCAATGGAGAGGCCTGCACTCTCAGTAATAGAAATACTCCCACAACCAACAAGCAGGCACAGACGACCTGGGCATCAACTAAACAGACTCCCTCTGAGTACCCTCCCAGCTCAAAACACACCCCGAACCAGGAGCAACCCTAAGATGAAATAGCCCTTCCTAATAGGCAAATTGCCCTCCCATTTCACGCAAAGCAGCTGCACTGAAAGCCCCAATACAGAAAACAGACACGTGTTGCCAGCCAAATTCAAAGCTCACGTAAACAGACAGAATTAAACCAGAAAACGAACCAATCTAACACAAGACTCCCAAGTCCAATAGTACACAGACCAAGACTCCCAAACAATCAGGATGCTAGAAAAACGCACTCCTGGCAAAAGCAGTGCGTCCGGCGCTCAAGATTAAAAACCAACAACTTGCTGATAGCTACTCCCACATAACAGAACTCAATACAGAAGCCGTGAGGTATGCGCCAATAAGATTCTGCTGAAAATGTTGCTAACACTTTAAACAAAGCACTTACAATAACGTGTCTGCGGATAATGGACCAGGAAGGAAGTCTCTCTATCTATGCACCACCATGTATCAGTACCTGCGAAAACTTAGTTTTAAGAAAAAATTGATCAAACTTAGGGGTAATATATATTGCTAAATCATTTTATTCTAAGTATATCTATCTAGTTCTATTCAACATGCCTACCTAACACATTACAAAGTCATCATTCACCCATACAATAAAATTCACCAAAGATGTAGCTAGTCTATATACATTACCATCGCCTTTTTATCCAACCATTGGATTAAAACAGATATTCCCATAATCAGGTACTAATAGATGCTTTATCTTGTTTTCTAATTTTCAAACTTGTTCAATGTTAACTTCATTTTCAGCACTAGTCACCATAATTTTCTTAAATTAACTTTCCCTCCTGCATAGTATTTTATTTTCCTTTCCAATTCTTGGGCAATATACAATCCTAGCGTAGTAATCACCATCTATCTATATCTCGTAATATATCATATCTCACTTATTGTATTATCGGCGTATTATCCCCAATAAAAGAGAGTATCTTTCTATAAAGTTCTATATGTTGTTTTTGTCCAATTTTTCCAACCGTATGGTGGTGAATTGTCGTAGTTCCAATACTTTTTGCGTCTAAGCATTGTCCACCACATATTGCGTAATATTGAACCAGGTACTCCTATGACATTTGCCTGAACAATTCCAATTTGTTCGTCGTAATATAACTCCATATTATATCTCCTATATATGCAGCCTGTAAAAACATCCTTTTCACACATTTTTTCTTTTTATGCAGCCGACCTAGTTGTTCATTTTACATTTTGAGGGCACCACAATCTTTTGCATTTTCCTAAAGTTCAATATCTCCCTCGCAGTATCCAAAAAGTTTGTCCCCGCCAAGCAATCGATTTCGTGGATAGCGTGTTCCCTCCTCCAATATTTAAATTCATGTATAAAAGTCCCCATAACTGTTTTCTTTTTTAATTCTACACTCTTGACTTCTCATTACACTATCAAAATTTTATCCATTCTCTATTCTATATATGTATATCTTCTGTTTACACTCTTTCAATTCAAATCTGGATTGTACCTTGCAAATATGAAAAACCAATTTTTACACCTTTTCTTCCAATCGCTTGCATAAGATTTTAGGTTCTATCCCTGTGCTTTCATCTAAGTATCTCACCAAACAACTGGCTTGTTCTTTTCTCCGTGTTGTATCATATATTATTTGATAATAAAAAGCTTCATGGTAGAATCAATGTAATTTTTCTTAAATTAATACGTCTTTTTATCTGCAAAACAATGCCTCTAAACTATAAGTCGCTTGTTCTAAACATCACCCCCCTTGTGTTTTAGTTCCGCTCTCACTACCAAAGACAGGCATGCCATCCCGAACAGCAGGTCATGACCTCTAAGTCAAGTTAGGCATCCCCGATTCTTATATTTTGGTTGCCGCGTTGTAATAACAATCTCCCACGCAAGGAAACCCTCCTCTTATTCTTGTCATAATCTATTTACCAATTTTAGTTATTTCATTCTTGCTCATTTTTGCCTGGCCAAATATATTGTCAGCACCAATTCTATTTAAATCTCTTTCAAAAAAACTATTCCCTAATTGGATTGGAATGTCTGGAATAAATATAAAAATTCTAGGCAATCATTCATCTTATGTAGATATTTCTCCCCAATCAGATAATGTGTAGTTGCCTCATTGTGTCAAATGTCACAATCTGCTGTTTGGTTAAAGATGAGAATGTATGCCTCCTTTACTAAAAACTTGATGTACTATCCCTAAATACTGACTTGTTTGTGACCTGCATTTCTAAAACTTCTTCCCCAAATCTTTCTTTCGTCGCTCACTAGGCATATTCTTGTTAGTACTCCTCTTGTTTTACTCATTGTCTAATTTCCAAACCTGCTACTTTCCAGCATCTTCTAATCTAATCTAATTAATTAGGTGCTGTCTCCCTAATGGTATTCTAATATAAATACGCAGTCATCGCAAAGGCTTTGCCAACTTATACTCTTTCCTTTTGGATTTTCATCCTTTAGTTCTCGTTATAGCTTCTCTAATATTCCTATCTAACACTTCCCAATGTTAACCAAAACAACAGGGGCAACAGTGAGACAACCTTTGCCTTGTCCCGTTTCTTATATCATTATAGATTCCTGTTAGTGTCTCCATTTACCATATAACTTTTAGCAGTTTGTTCCCTCGGTATATCATTTAATGCTCTGATATGCATTTTTTACCAAAGCCCTATTGTTCCCAATTCGCAGACCTAAACTACTTGCCAACCTTTCACATTGTCAAGGTCTTTATTGGTTGTCGAAAATAACATCAAAGTCCCATTTGCTTCTCAGGATGGTGCCTCAGTAGTATCTCCAGAGATCCAAAATAATTCTCACCATTGAGTCTCCGATTGATTTGTCCTTTGACAGAAATTCCATTGTCCATCTAAATCATGGATAAATTATTCTAAATATCTTTTAGTCCTCTACAAAATTGAAGCAATGCACATTTTGTTAGTTCCCTGAATATTCATAGGGACAATATCCTGTTAGTTTATAATTGCTAAGCATGTCTCTATCCTCTTCGGTATTAAGTTATCATAGTTGTAAGTGATGCTTTCGTTCGATTTTTGGCGCTTTCCTTTAACAGAGAGCGTGTGCGATTCCACATAACTCATAGGTAAAGAGTTCAGTATTTCTCTAAAAGTCTTGTACAAATTTTGCTCGTTAAGCCAATCTGGACCTGGTACTTGTGCGCAGGGAAGATTGCATTCGTTTGTTTTGAAGAGCTGTCTGGTAATTCGCGATCTCGGTGTGTAGTGGATTCTGCTGGGTCTAGCATGGTGTCCGAGAGTCGTGTGTAGTGATCGTGAGGGTAAAATTGCTTTCGTAAATATTGCTAACTTTCTTTGTGAATATTCTCTTGAACCATACAAATTTCCCTAGTAATCTTGTATAATTTCTCTTTCTCTCAATCTTTCCACCACCATGTATGTCCTTCTTCATTTATTAGCTGGTCTAATCCTCTTGATTTATCTCTCCTTTTTTTCTATATTTTAGGCTCACCATCTGCCTGGTTTATTTTTATCTTCAAAATAATCTGTTTAGTGTCTTTTAATTTTGTGCTGTTCCTCTTTTTCAATTAGTCCCAGTTTTTAAGTTTAATTACTATCCATTTTATTTTTAATAACTCTGTTTTGTTGGGGACTTCTGTAAATCTTTTCCAATTTCTTTTAATTATCCACTCAAATCTATTTGAAATCTTTTTCTGGTTTTATTTTCTTTCCTTGTATAGTCCTATTATAAAGCCTCTTGTGTAGGCCTTCATGCATGTCCCAGAGGTCCTGTAAAGATGTAT
Source organism: Laticauda laticaudata (assembly GCA_004320025.1). Classification (NCBI taxonomy): domain Eukaryota; kingdom Metazoa; phylum Chordata; class Lepidosauria; order Squamata; family Elapidae; genus Laticauda; species Laticauda laticaudata. Next base: position 27,694 of record BHFT01004281.1, read on the forward strand.
CTCCTTTTCCTATTTTCTTTAAAGAAGAAGCAAGTTCTTTCTCATATTTCTTTTTAAAATCTTCTTTTAATATCGTCATTATTTAAAGATCCATCTGGGCTCCTCTTGTATCCTTTCGCATATAAACATCACTGGGTTAGATTTGCCCCAAGTGCTTTTCATTTTGATCTCTCGTATATTATCCCGAGTTAGTTCTTCTGACATCCATATCACGTCTTCCTTTGACCATTGAAGCAGGACTCTCTGCAGTTAAAAAAGTATTTCGCTTAACTCTCTACATTCTCTCTCTCCAAACCATCCTTTAAGTTGAATTTACTGTGTTATGTCCGAAAGAAGATTTTTGGTTAATATCTTTTTAGCTTCTTTGTTGATTTCGGTGTTTTGTTAATCAACTGTACATAACTTTTTCATTAAGATCTCCCATCGATACAAATATTAGCATAGTTTCAATTCAATTATTTTCATATGAATTTCCTGTAAAAAATTCGTCTTGTTATCATTCCGAGCCATATATCCAATTACCTTCAACCCCACTGCCCCTCCCCCTGTCCCTAACATTCTATTGTTCCATTATTCCACCATCCAAAATCCTTATCCATTCTGTCATCTGTATAAATTCAGTGTCTGCCAAAATTGTATCTTTAATATATCAACCCACATTCTATTTTATCGTCTGTTGCCCAGCGATGTAAATAATTTCCCAATTTTTTTTTTTGTTTAAGCTATATTCATGTTGTTTTTATATGTATTACTTGTAAGCAAAGTTAATATCAAATTTTAAATTCTCTCTAATTTATGAAATACTTTCCTTCTCTAGTAGCCCAAATGTAAATCCATTTACCCTTAATCTAATCATTTTTCTATTCATGTTAAAGCTTTAATGAGGAGTTTATGTCTGCTCTCCAGATCAGGCGTTTTAATTCTCATTCGCTGGATACACACTACGCACCTCTCTTCGTTTCCTCGTTTTTTCAATTTACTTGCCCTATACACTCCTCTTGGAATCAATTAGTGATATCTTCAATTTCAGCTGCTCGCCTCCTCCTCTAAAATATTCTAAGTTAGGAATAGCTCAAGCTTTTTCAACTGTGTCCAATTCTGGTCTTTGTTCCCTGCAATGTGAAGCCAGCATGGTCTTCTGGCATCATCCATCTGTTTAGTTTACTCCTCTTTTAGTGAGCTCTTGGTCAAAACATAAATATTCTCTTCCCATCTCTCCCTACTCTTCTTCGCGTACCTGTTCCAGCACCACAATTCTTCTATCCTTTGATACTTTAAGGTTTTTCTCTTGCACCTGCGGTATGCCTGTTGTCCTAATAACTATTTTAGTGAATTTGCTAATCGAACTTCTCTTAGGTAGTCTGTTTCTCACTTGCTAACTCGTTATAATATATACAGCAACACTTCATCCATCCCATCCCATCATCTTCTCTAGTTATCTCTGCAATTCTGCTCAGTCCAATTTCTGTCATCTATTTCCTGAGCAAGAATTTTCACCTGATTCTTCTCTTCTACATTCTTTGAAATCTTAGTAATTCTGATCTGTCAATTTCCCACCTAATGTTTGCAAGTTTTGCCCTTCTCAAATATCACTCAAACACGTCCGAGTGTCAAATTCTCCCAATGTTTATCATGTCCCTTTGTGGCTATCTCTCTTCAATTTCTTTAAAATTCCTACTCTTCATATGCACTCATCATCTAATTGAAATATTTCTCTACATCTCATCTGTCCCTTTCCTTCAAGTCTTTGCTCTCAATTATATCATATCTCCCTCATTCAATCTTCTGGATTCCACGCATTCAAATCATGCTGTAAAATTGTCACACACTTCCTTCTCTTTCTACTCCTGTTGTCAAATTTATCTGTATTGAGCTCTATTGTCCTCCAGACTGGTTGTTAAAAGCCTATTGGTATTGAAACCAACGCTCTCGGTGCATTGATTCGTACTTTCCTATCTCATCTTGTGTTACCTGTAGAGAGGGAATAGAAAAATCAGGAGAGAGAAAGAAAAATAGCAATAAAAAGGCCAGTACTGGCAGGTAGTTGCCCACTCCAAAAAAGAAAAAGGAAAATAAAAATTCAGGCACTCATGTAACCTTAGATCCAATATTTCTCGTTAATAAAAGACGTGCAAAAGGAAAGAAATAAACGAAGTAAGAAAAATAGGTCTCTAGTTTCTGGCGAATAGATAGGCTTAAAATTTCCAGAAAACATAAATGGAGAAATCCAACTTGGGGGGGGGGGAGTAGAAAAGGAGATGGGAAATAATCTAGAGTTAAATCAGCTGCTGCCACGAAGTATCCAAGGCTCTTTGATAAATCAAACTCAATGTTTCTGGTTTCAGTATTTTCAAGGTCACTTCAATCTTCTTTCATTCAACTTCAGCTCAAAGCTCTAATTATTTGGTTTCACAGATGAACACCTGTGTAAACAATCTAGTGCAAAGCTCAGAGTCCTTGAGTATAGCACAAGTACATAAACAAACTGAGAAAGAATGAAACAATATGTCTAAGCCTCTAAATGGCAGCGCTATTTTTTAACCCTTCACTTTCACTCCCCCTCTCTTGTATCCAATTCCAAAAATAAAAAGAGAAAATGGAATCCTTCCTTTTTTTTTGAAAAAAAAATGCAACTCAAATCCAAAAGAAGAGTCTTAATCAAAACAGACTTTCAAAAAGTTATTTAAAAAATATAAATAAAAACAAGGATGGAAATTTAAAAGAAACCAGTCCAGTTTAAAATTCAGTAGCTTTATCAAATTCAAAGTTCCAATAAAAAGGGAAAAAGAAAAAAAACTTTCACTTTAACTAGTTTAATTTCACCATTTAAACTCTTTCCTCTTCACTTTTAATTTCACTTTAAATCTTTCAGGATGTTCTCTTCAAGTAATAATAAGTAAAAAGTTCATCTCACTAAGCTGACACATTTTTCTTCAATCTCTTCTGTTCTGGAGCTATCCCAGCTTCAGCAGCTTGAATGGCTGCCTCTCTGCCACCGGTAAAAGAGCTTCTCCTGGATCAAGCAGGAACTTCATGATGTCCCTGGGATCGACAGGACGTGCCCGAGTCATTCACCACCTCTACAGGATGGTTTAGGTCCACTGGGACTGCCCAGCAGTGAAGATATCTATGCTGATCTTGGAGAATCAAGATCGCATGTCATACCACCAGGACACGAAGATCTGTCTTTTTCTAGCTATCTGATTTTTTATTTATTTCCCCAAGACAGAGGCTTAGCAGCCTATTTAAATGAAAATGCTTCCATCAGGTCATTCTAGTGTACTATTTTCTGGAGCATCTTCTTGGTAATTTGCTCTCTCCTAATTCATGTGTTAGTGAGCTGTCCTTATGTGTTACTCATCTTTTTCTCATGGTCCTTTGCAGCTACACAATGGGTAAGATGAGTAGGGAAAATCCAAAACTAGGTGAGCGGCCATTTGCTTTCATACCATTTCTAATGTTGGTCTCTAATGAATACATTCTTTTATTTCCAACAAAATGATCAAAATAAAATAAAGTAATGCTATAAAATTTAAAGCCAGTAACTACATCCATCTAGACTGTAAGATAAAAAAAAATCATATTAATATTACACTGCTATCACAAACATCCGATATCATTGCATTCTAATGTTAAGACAATAGAGAACAAAGACGATGCCAACGCAAAATATAAAATGTCAATTTGTACCTGAGACAAAGGGGGAAATAAATGGCTTGCTTAAATTTGTTTCTATGTGTATGTTTGGCAGCCACATCCTGAGTTTAATCTCTGGATTATACCAGAATGTGATGCTGCTTATGAAATTGTTTGCATAATACTCTTGTATAATCTCCCATTCCTACAAACTCTTTTCCTACTCTGCATTCAGTGACAGGATTCAGTTGTTGTTTTTTCAATTATTAAGTCCTAGTATATTTTCTTTTCAGACACATTTCATATGCATGTTTCATATGCAAAGCCGCTGGGGATCTACGACACTTCAATTGTTTCCTTTCCCACTTGAAACATTAACAAATATTGCCAGGTTTAATTTATACATACAGCACAGCTCCTAAATCACTGCAGCGTTTTGTATCCAGCGTTGTTCATCAAGCTCCAAAATAATTTAGCAACTCCTTAATTAATTCCTAATTGACATCCTTGGGTCATTACACCAACAATTTCATTTGGCTGTGTACCAGCAGACATTGGCTCAGGGGCTATTCCGACATGAGAATTATCCTAGGATGCCCAATAAAACTTTTCCTTTCAAAAGTAAATTTTCTAGCTATTGTGGCTGCCAATTGTTCAATTGATTAACATCCAAATTCTGGACAATTTGGCTTTAAAGTCTCTACTGATCTCAAAAGGAATTAATCTCAAGAAAGGTACAACTATTTGTGACAAAAACAGCAGGAGACCTAATCAAATGTGGTCATTATAAGCAACCTTAAGATTATCCACCAGGTAATTCTATTTCATACCTTGCTGTTAAGGGAAAAGGGATTGGGTGAGCCTGCTCACCTCGGTCATTTTCTTCCTTTCAATTCTTATGTCATAAAAATATAGTCCTTGAGGAATATTCATGTTCTGATGACTTCATTGCCGGAGCTACAAAATTTTCTTGGTAACAATTCAAAATCAGCTTTCTACTGCTTTTTAGTGAGATGTTTCTTCAATATCTCAGTCCATGTTCTCCTCACCATAGAATCTCCTGGAACTCTCCAGCCAAGGATTAACTAGATCCAGCCTTGTTTCTCTTTTGCAAGAAAGATTAGCTCGGTGCAGCCATGTGCTGTATTATTTATGGCCTGGGATGAAATCTACAGGTAACTGTGTCCACAGGTTGTTGTTGTTTTTGACATTTATCATCTTGACGTAAATGTCATCTTCAAGAGCTCAGGTTTCCAAACTGTGAATATCAACCTAGCAGCATGTTGAAAGAGAAAAAGAATCCCTGCAATCCTCCCCCCTCAATGTAAGAAATAAAGCTGGTACGAAAAGAATGACAATTCCTAGGTTAGAAAGAATTATGATGTCAACAGAGATCAGAGAAAGTCTCAAAGCCACAAAAACCACAAAGCCAGAAAAATACCAAACTGACTTGAAAAAACAGGAAGAGGATGCCTAGAATTTAAATCTGCAATACGGACCATGGAGACTGATTTTCTATGTGTGTATAGGACTTGTCGCTGCTTACAGTGAAGAAACTAATCTAGCCCTATAATATCTGTCAACCTTTTATCAAGTTAGTCAGTTCCTAATTAGGGACTCAAAGTCAATTTTTAGTTATAATAAAATAGAATAGAATACTTTATTGGCCAAGTGTGATTGGACACACAAGGATTTTGTCTTGGTGTAAATACTCTCAGTATGCATAAAAGAAAAGATACATTTGTTAAGAATCAAGAATCATAACGTACAACACTTAATGATAGTCATAAGGTACAATCAAGTAACAGGTAGTCCTCAACTTATGACCACAATTGAGCCCAGAATTTATGTTGTTCAGTGCTGTGGTCTGCTGGCAGCCTGCAGAGACGGCAGCAGAATCGGATAGTGTGGAGGTACATGAGCCAGTCCAGGAGTCTGGCGAGGACTCAGACCAGGATCCAGCGTCAGATACAGAGATGGGGCCAGGGCATCTGGGAGTTATGTGCTGACTCTGGAGCCTCCAGAATCTGACAGCAGCGAGGCAGAGGAACAAGGGGAGCCTGTTCCCAGTGCATGCATGTGCAGAGCTGCCAGAAGGCAAGAATGATTAAGACAAAAGGGGTGACTCAGGAGTAAGGTTTGAAGGTGATTGGCCCTCCCATAAGACATAAAGGAGGAGCAAAGGAACATGAACCTTTGCAGGAAGCAACTTTGTTCATACTGGTTGGTTTGAAATCTGCAGCTCTGTGTTGAATTTGTGCTCTGTTTGGCCTTANGCCATTGAAATAAAGAAAAAAGGGTTTTGGGACTAACGTGTGTTTGTTAGTGTCTCCATAAGCCTTGGTCAGAACAGTCAGTGAGAAATGTGTTAAGAGAGTTTTGTCCCATTTTATGACTTTTGTTAAGCAAATCATTGTAGTTGTTAAATTACTAACATGGTTGTTAAGCAAATCTGGCTTCCCCATTGTCTTGGCTGGTCAGATGGTCGCAAAAGGGAGTCACACATCCCCAGGACACTGCAACTGTCCTAAATGTGAGTCAGTTGCCAAGCATCTGAACTCTGATCATGTGACCATGGGGATACTGAAACGGTCATAAGTGTGAAGAATGGCCACTTTTTCAAGGCCACTGTAATTTTGAACAGTCACTAAATGAGCTGATGTAAGTCAAGGACTACCTGTAGTATATTTCTGGGAAAAGTGACATCTATGGAACTTCACTGTATATCCATGCAGTCTTTACAAAATAGAGTTGAAGCGTAGGCTAAAACATTGAAACGGGGGAAGTTGGTACTGTACTGGTGAGAGAAATAAGCACTACTGTACTTTCCCAAGAGGAAAATGTTTTTTTTTCAAACATTTTTTTTTCCTTTAAAATGTGTGGGTATTGCTAAATTACTGAGTATATAATTATAGAGGCAGGGGAGTCTGTTTCTTCTTTTTAGTCTTCCTTCAGAATTTGTGTGCATGTCTCTGTCTCTCTATCTCTCTGTCTGGGAGGGCAATTCTAAATTCAGTGTCATCCTATTTTTAATTAAATATGACCTATCTCATTGCAATAAGCTTCAGAATTACCTACTTTTCAAAGACTGAAATTGATGCTGCCGGTAATGAATATGGATTCAATGAAGTTTTTTTTTAACATTTTCATTTCTGAAATTTGCATAATCATCTTCAGTTGTAAAGATGATAATGTTGTGATACAGTTCCTTATTTTTCTTTTAACCAGTGTTCCTTGAGAATATTCTATGAATAAGGTGAAGAATTCTCATCTGCTTTTAAGTACTATTTGAACACTCCTAAAGGAGCTGGCAGATTTTTAAAATTATTATTGATTTATTATCAGATTTATATGCCACCCATCTTGTCTCATTTACAAGCCTGTCCTTAGCTTCCTTTTGCCCTCCAGTATGAACTATAAATATAATTAACTAACATTATTTGGATAATTCTGTCTTATCCAGGGAATATTTGGTGAAATACCTCCACTCTCAGCACAATACCTACCAATAGAATAAGAATAGAATAGAATGGAGTGGAATGGAATGGAATGGAATTCTTTATTGGCCAAGTGTGATTGGACACATAAGGAATTTGTCTTTGGTGCATAAGCTCTCAGTGTACATAAAGATATAAGTGATAAATCATGATCATCGTAATCATAAATATATTCATCACAAATCATGAAATACAATACTTAGTGATAAGCAACAAAAATCATACCAGGAAACCAATAAAATAATATAAATCATAAAGATACAAGTATCAAAGTTATAGCACTAAGTAGAAAAGGAGATAGGTAATAGGAAGGATGAAAATAATAATAATAATAATACAGTCTTAGTAAATAGTTTGACAGTGTTGTAGGAATTGTTTAGCAGAGTGATGGTATGTGGAAAAAAAACTATCTTTGTGTTTAGTGTCACAGGAAAGGATTAATATTTAATAAATTTCAATATATCATATTAAAAAAATAAGCTTATTTGGGAAACTTTTTAAGGTATTTCCAAACAGATAATACTCTTGATTAACCTGTTAGGAGTCTACTAATGAAAAATCAGTACAGTTTTTATTAGGTCAAAATTCAGAAGCTTTAAAATGTTACATAGCATTTCAGAAACTCCTGATTAGTAGGAAAGAACAAAACCTCTTCAGTGAACACCTGTTGGAATGTTAACCTAGAGACCTTAATTATTTCATCGGCATTTTACACCAACAACTCATTATGCAGTGTTATTAAAATAGCCACAATGCCCCAACATTAAACTTTAAAATGAAAAAAAATGAGATCCGTTTAAATTTTTTATTATTTTCTAAATGGCACAGAGCGATAAAAAGCTTATACGGTGTAAAAGTTCTGCAAACAAATGAATACAGATGAAACAAATGTCACATGTGGACATGCTGACTTCAATCCATTGCAATCCTCACAAATGAAGGTAAATATATGTGTCTGAGGATGATGTTGTAGGATCCAATCTGAGTTAATTATTAGAGAGACGTTTCCTGAAGATGGATTCCAGAACAAATCCGAAAGCTCGGAAGACAAAATCTCTGGTCCCGGTGACCGACCCTGATTGGAGTTGTAAATTTCTACAGATCAACCTAGGTTGTATAGTAATACCTTGAATTAAACTGTACGTATAACATTGTAATTTGTCCTTGATCTATTGAATAGAACAGAACAGAATAGAAGAACAGACCGTGGAGGTCTTCTAGTCCAACCCCCTGCTTAGGCAGGAAACCCTACACCACTTCAGACAAATGGTTGTCCGGTCTCTTCTTAAAAACTGGCAGCATTGGAGCATTCACAACTTCTGGAGGCAAGTTGTTCCACTGATTAATTGTTCTGTCTGGAAATTTCTCCTTAGTTCTAAGTTGTTTCTCTCCTTGATTGGTTTCCACCCACTGCTTCTTGTCCTGCCCTTATTGATCTTATTTTTCTTTTTTAACAAATTTTATTCAATTTTTCACATTAAAAACAAAAATCTCTTTTTAGTGGACAACATATTTCCAGGTCATCACCTTTACATGCAAATATGACAGCAATTATGCATTCATATATGCATACTTAATTCTATTATTACCTTTTCCATTCCAAATTTTAGGAGATAAACACATTAATTCTAGCCTCTTTCAATTAATCTCAATGAAAAATCTTTTTGTTTCATTTCAATTTATTTCAAAATAAATCTTAATATTTATTTTAAAAATAAAGTAAACAATTTGTGTTACTATATGATGATACTACTACTATTACTCAATAGATATAATAATAATAATAATATAATATAATAATAATAATATAATAATAGGTTACAAATGTCTCTTTGCTTTAATACCTTGTATTAACTTATTGAAATTTAATTGATTTTTAGTCTGTCATAATTCCCTTCAATTACACATTATTTTTATAATCTAGATTATACAAATTTTAACACTAAAGAAAACAAAACAAGTATAGTTTCCCCCCTTTTACTGCTTTGAGTATGACACTCATGATTAAAATATAGCTTTATTCCCTTCATCTTGGATTCCCAATAAACCATTATTTTTGAGAAGTGTACAATAATATATTACATCTTTTCATTTGGATTCGAGCGTATTCTCCCCTTGATTTTCAATAAATTATCATTATCTATATTACCCTATTTTCTTAATATTTTTAATTGCGGAAAATATCTTATTTACCCTTGGCACCTGGCAGAATCCCCTTTTAATTCATCAACCATTATCTCTGAAAAAACAATTTATTGCAATGTTTTACTATTTCCATATTTCTTTATTAATGCACTTGTTACTTACTGCTTCTCCTCCTCTTCTTTTCCTATATCTGTTCTCATTCTGTTTATATCCTCTTTTCAAATATCTTCCTTTCCCCTTTTCTGCGGGCTTTCTTGCCTTTCGAACTTTCACAGTTTCCCTTTTGATTGCCTCTTAAATCTCAACTTTTAACATCCTTCTTTCCTCACTTCTTAGGTTCTTGTAGTTAATTGTCTATTTAAATGTCTTACTCCTGATCAACTCCTCCTCCTGTGAAGCTCTTTCTCTGTTCTTCAATCCCATTTCCATGTTTTCCAAAACACAGATCAACATGATTCCCTCTTTCCATATAATTCTCTAAATATTTTTAAGTTCATTTAATTTCCGGAAGATGATATCAGCATTACACCACTCTTGTATTTGTGATCATCAAAGTCCACAAAAAGCCACTCTATTTCCTTCTTTCTCTTTCAATTTTCTAATTCTCAATGTGTTCCAGCAAGGGTCCTTATACCGAAAACATCAATCAATCCCACAGTCAGTTTTCTTGTTTTTTTTTATTGTGCGTTTGCTTCATTTTTCTAAGATCGGTTACTTTGTTTCAATATTGTCTTTAGTGTTATTATCCATACAAGTCATTCAGAAACAGGATGCTTTCCTTTTGTCTGAGCTTCAAGTTTTTTGTCAAAGTGACACTTTCCATCATAACAAGTCTTCACTTTTTTCCCCTATTTTTTTGTTAGGGTTTTTGAACCTCAATATATCCAGCACAGTCCAGCCTCCAATTTGAACTTTGTATTATTATTAGTTTGGACAATCTTAAGTTCCAGCTTTATATTTATGCCTGTTTATTGCCAAGAATATTCTTAGTCCAATTTAGTTAAAATCTTTAGTTCAGCTTTCCTCCCGGTTCAAGCCCTCTTAGCTCTCAAAAATTTTTCTTATTTTTTCCTGTCCCTTGTAATTTCACTGCTCACTTTCTTTTTCTTAAAATTCCATTTACCTTAATCCTGGGTACTTTTGTTGAGGTTGTATTTATTGCCCAGTTGTCCCAGTTCAGATGTTATCCACCTCTTTCTTCCCTCCTGCACAAAGTTTAATCCAGCTGAGTCCCCTCTTCCGGTTGGCCATTTTAAACCACCACTGCAGTCATCTTCAGGGGGAAAAAGACCAAGCCCAGGGGCGGAGATGTGGCTCCCCTCAACCTGGTTTGCGGCTTCCCCATACTCCGCCACCCCTCCAAGGTAGCTTCAGCCCCTAATCGTAATGATCAGGACTCTCCAACAAAAGAGCATGGATCATAGCTGCAGAGAGTCATGATCTACGGTCCTTCAGCAAGGAGGCTCCACCTTCTTCCCCTTATTGATCTTAAAAGATCTTAAAATCATTTCAATGAGAAGATGTTAACTATAAACTTTGCCAAGACCATAATTCCTATTCTGTCCACACAAAACAATGAATCTGTTAAATATAATCAGAGGGCTGAAAAGGAACTTGGAAGTCATATAGCCTGAATACCCTGTTTAGGCAGAAGTAACAAATGGATGTCCAATATTTTCTTGAAAACTTCAAATTATGGAGCACCCACAACACCAGCAGGCAAGCTGTTCCATTGATTAATTATTCTTACTGTCAATAAATTTCTCCTTAGTTCCAGGTTGAATCTCTCTTCAACAAGCTTCCACCCATTAATTCTTGCCCTAATCTCAGTTGCTTTTGAGAATTGGCAGACAACAATTGATTAGAACGTTTAAACATTTCAAGTTAGTTTTTCAAGCTTCTGAAGCCCATTGTAAATTTTTGTTCCCAAAATGTACAGAAATTAGAATCAGACATCCCAGGTTAATATTTTTTTTTAATTTTCCCTAAGGAGAATCATTTGTTGAATGATGAAATTAAGTCATTCTCAGGTTAAATAGAAATGCTATATGGGGACCTTTTAGGACCATATAACCATGGCTTCCTGGAGAAATTTTAAAGAAGCATCTTCCAGGTCACCTGTTGGGTCCTAAATGCAGTACTTTGGCAGAAAGCAATAATTTGGTAAATTTGGATCCAGTCTTTGCATAAATATTCATATCAAATCCTCCTGGGGAAAAAGAATTCCAAAGAAAACTGATTTATTAGGACTTTCCTAGTGATACAATTTTATAATTTAAGACCAAATCAAGCTAAATTAGCTCTAAGGCAGGGAATATCAGAGACAGAAGGTCAAATGGAAAATATTGTCTTCCCATGTAATACATTTTATAAATAAACATATTTCATAATAATCATATTTCAGCTCTCAAATAGCTTCATATTTATATCAAATTCCTACATTCAGCTTTAACTTTGATCTTTTTTATATTATTCAGCTGATTTGGAAGGGAAATACAATTCCTCTTAAAGTACAATATTATCCCTGTGGAAAGTGTGTGATAAAAAACATGGCCCTCTGTCTGTTTTACAGGGACATCCATCAACAGTTCCAGCACCAAGCTTTTAATTAAATTTCCAGGACATTTTGGTAACTTCTGTTTATACTATCTGTTAGACAAGTGAAACAATTATTTTTAAAAGTAACAAAATGTTGTTTACCTGATGTGTAAACTTTGTAGCTTTTTTTGTCTTGATTGGCTGGCAACATTGTGTTTCCTGTATTGAAGGCTTTTAGTGTGGCTTGGCTCTGAGTAAATGGATGGCTATCATTTATTAGAAAGCTAGGTTTCACCTGGTTGGGGTGTGTTTGAGCTGGAGGAATCAGGGGGGGTCTGTTTGTGTCCAGGTGTTTGCCTGGCTTGTGGTGTGGAGATTTTTTTGTTTGTGAGTGCAGGCTTCCAAATGATTGACAGTCTGGTGGAATCATCGCTTCTATTCATGCTTTCAGATCTTTTTTCAATCTCTATGGCTTCACTGATGGTTCTGTGGCTGGGGTTTTCAATAGTGGCTTGGGTTTTGGTGCCATTGAGGTCAATGCTATGACCTGTGGCTTTCATGTGTTGGACTAATGAAGAAGTGTGTTCCAGCTTTTTTACTGCATTTGTGTGTTCATCTAGGTGGATACTTATTCTTCTATTTGTCTGTCCAATGTATGTGGCAGGGCATGATGCACAGTTTTTACAAATAAGTCAAGGCGGCAAAAATATCGAAGATACATTCCTTCTCTTATTTTTCCCAAAACAAACAACCCTATGGGATGGGTTGGGCTGAAAGGGAATGACTTACCCAAAGTCACCCTATTGGCTTCTAGGCTAAGACAGGACTAGAACTCATGCTCCCCTCCTTTCTAATGTGTTGCCTTAACTATTGGACCAAACTGGATCATTTTCAAATTGTAGAGAGAAAAGCTACAGTTGTTTTATAGACATCAGTTGATGCTAACCAAAACTTTGTACTTTTTCAGCTCCTGAGGACACTTTATTATTTATGAAGTACCAAAGGAGCTATGAGATTTAGTTTGGTGTAGCAGTCAAAGGCAATGAACTAAGAGTAGACATGTTCTAGTCCTTCCTTAAGCACAAAAGCTAACTGAGCCAGTCACTCTCTCTCAGCCCTAGGAAGGAGGAAATGGCAAGGCAGTTCTGAAAAGTATTTGAGAAAACTGCACAAGTATCTAAAGTCAAGAATGACACAAAAGCCAAAGGGAAAAAAAGATCTGACAATCTTAAAAGAATCCTCCTTATGCAAGGATGTAAACTTAATTGATAATATAAAATGGGGGGGGGGGATATAAAAGCATTAATGGTGAAAGTGAAAGAAAGGGTAGGAGGAAAAGGTTAAGGAAAAAAACAAAACCTTGGAGAGATTACCAGGGTACCCCTTCTTTGTTTAGTTTCATAGGCAATAGGCATTAAACTATCTGAAGAATCATTAACCTTCCAGTTTCTGGACAGTTAAGATTCAGCTGTATAAAAAAGAAACAGAAAAAAATGTAAGAATTAATCTTACAAAGAGGAAAATGCATGATTTTTTTTCCCCAGTAAAAACAGCATTTTGAATGGTGTTAAGGAAGAAATAAGCATCTGGGGAAAATGATACTTTCTTTGCCAACTGCCTAAAGCAATCTGAACCATTCTGAACTAGATACACTTAAAAGCAATTTAAATTAGATGTATCCTCTATTCTTCTTCTTATCCTGTTAAGAATTATATTTACTACTCATTTCCTGAAAAAGTACTCACAGTAAAAGCTCATTCAACAAAAGCATTTAAGCCATTTATATTTTCTTGGGGCTTACCAGGCTGTCGATGCTGTGGATCTTCTAGGAATTCCAAATCAAGCATCAGATCATCTTCATCCAGGTCACAGGAGCCCAGGTTATTCAATACATCCTGTAATATGCCCGGAAAATAGGATATGTTAAGGAGGAGGTGTTCAAAAGATCAAGAGTAGCAGCACAGAAACAACACAATGGGTTAGCTGGAAGTAGTACGAATTAAGTGAGGAACTGCTTCAGTACCAGGCACCAGACACAGGCATGAAAAATGTACAATATATAAATTGAAATTGACAACAAAGGGAATATTTTCAGCACTGTCCCATCAACATGTATTAAGTCAAGATCTGTGGAATAGTTAACAGATTCCTCAGATGTGAGAACAACCCAACTAGAACAGGAAAAAAATCCATCTAGATTTACAGTGTTCTACCGGTGATAGTCAGTCAGACCACCAATAAATTTATGTTTGGAGCTCCCAAGTTACACTGTTTTGATGCTTAGAAAGGATCATGTGAATTGTAGAATCTAATCTTAATTTTGATCCAAAAATGTATTCTCTGGCAAAAAAGGAATCGCTGCACATCTCAATGGCTTATGGGTCGTACACAGGGATGGGATTCAAATTTTTTAACAACTGGTTCTGTGGGCGTGGCTTAGTTGGTGGGTGTGACTTGGTGGTCATGTGACCAGATGGATGTGGCTTGGTGGTCATGTTATTGGCTGGGCGTGGCCAACTAATATCACTCACATCAAGGCACGCATCTCCTCGTCTGGCCTCTTATGACTGTGGGGATGCTGCAACAGTCGTAAGTGTGAAAAATGGTCATCAGTCACTTTTTTCAGTGCCATTGTAACTTTAAATGGTCACTCCACATAAGCAAAGTACCAGCAAAAGAGAGGGAAAAATCTCCAGAGAAGTTTCTGCCTGTCTCAGTCTAGTCCTGCCAAGAATGTAATAAGGGTCAACAGAGAGACAGTTTCTGTAAGCAACACCAGAATGTTTCCTTCCTGCCTTCCTTACAGGATTAGGCTAGTAATTTCTTCTAACAACTGGTTCTCTGAACTGTTTAGAATGTTAATAACCGGTTCTAGTGAATAGGTGCAAACTGGTAGAATCCTACCCCTGGTCATACAACTATGATAATGGAAGCACTATCTGTACAATTTGTTCTAGATGAGAATGTTAGTGAAACAAATATAGAAAATATTCAAGCATAATTTCAAAGCCAATTAAATAAAAAATATTCAGAGAAGAAGCCACTACAATTAATTTGACAGAAATTCTTTATTACTGACCCTGGTGTCTGGTAACTCTATCAGTGAAATTCAGAGCTAGGAAGACACCATAAAATATATTATGATAATGTCACAGATTCCTTGTTTGTTCTTACAATGTCTTCTGAACCACACCACACAAATTTTAAAAGAAGATCTTACAGAGAAGTTCCAGATGATGGGATATTATTTTGCACTACAAAATCTCCAGGATCTCAGAATATATATACTGACAATGGTATTTGATACAAGAATAGGTCATGATTTGTATGAGACAATGGGATTATCTTGAATTATCTGCTCATAAACATCCCTTGAATGAGATATGAACCAGTCTAAATATTAGACTGGAAAAATATGAAAGAAAAATTTATATGAAGCCACCAAGGTACCTGAAACTGATTCCTTTGTGTCTTGCATATTATTTTGATAATGCATTTAAACAAATACCTCATAAGACTTGATGTAGAAATGTGCTAATTATGCTAAATTAACTGTGTAATCTGTTAATGAGATTTTTGCTGTTTTAAATTGTAATATAATTGCCCAAAAAAGTATCATTTTTCTGGCTCACAGAACTTACTTAAGTTTAACAGTATTTCTGTGATTTTTGAGATCAGTAAGGTTACTAGGACAAGATACTTCAAAACTCTAAATATCATGAAATGTTATTCTAAATGTAAATTGACTCCTAAATTGTAAATCTCAGTGAGCCTAAATATTAAGCTAAATAACTTTAGACAGATACTAGAAGTGGAGCTCTCGACACACAATCAGGAGGCTGCGAGTTCGATCCTAGATAGCTATGGATGTTTCTCTCTCAGGACACAAAGGGAAAATATCTGCTGCTAACACTGTGTAGGCCGCAGGAAAGGCATCAGGCCAGTGAACTCTCAGCTCCATACAGTCACCTCAAACTCCACCCCAATGCAAGGGATTATAGGGTCATTAAAAGAAAAAGAATTTCATATAAAAAACTTAGAACTCAAAAACACTGTCATTCATCAACTATTCTCACTTGGACATCTCTTGTACCTACCTTTTATAAAATTACTATAATGAAGGATATATATTGATTCAACGAGTTCAGATTACAAAAATCTAGATGACCCCAAATGGCACTAAAGAGACACAGAAAACTCTTTAATTGCATCATGTGGAATTTAGTAAATACAGATATACTGTAGCCGCTGTCATTAAAACTGTGATATCCAACTGTTAACAAGATATGCAAAGTTTAAACCATATGTGTGTGTACCTGTGCACATGCTTGCATAGTTTTTAATGCTACATGTCAATTTTTATTTTAAAATTTCCCCAAGTAAACATATTCTGTTACTTTGGAAAGAAGGGAAAGGAAGGAGACATTTCTAATTGCTACTCCAAAGAAATGCTGACAGATGAATGCTAACATGTTCACCTCCTTTTTCTTTCCTTCCTCAAAGGTTTAATTACTTCTTGCAGAAAAATGTTTCAGCAAAAGGCCTTTATAAAACTCTCCATTTATTTTGAAATAGCCC
The DNA here is from genome assembly GCA_004320025.1 of Laticauda laticaudata. NCBI lineage: Eukaryota > Metazoa > Chordata > Lepidosauria > Squamata > Elapidae > Laticauda > Laticauda laticaudata. Next base: position 44,088 of record BHFT01004281.1, read on the forward strand.
CTTAGAAATTCTAAAATACAACTTCCCTCTTTTGCTCAACATGCTGATTTTAATCCCTGCTGTATATGTAAAATGAAGCTAAAATGGGCTTTGCTGTTTTGCTCAACCACTTATATTTGTATTGAGACACTTCTCTTATGCTAAAGTGTGTGTGATGTCACCAAACAATACAGGTAAAATACTGTTATGCCTGGGTTCCCCAACCAGGGTTAGGGAGACAAGCTAAACAGAATGTGCAGCGTTAGTCAGATAGGCACCTGCAAGCTGCCTGATAACTCTATTTTATAACTCTAAAAGCCACAGTTGGTTTTTTTTTCTAAAGAATGTAAGCTGTGAGAATCACCTTTAAGTTTCTTTTCCCTAAATCTAAGTAGGTTGCAGAAGCCACAGTGTCAGTCGAAGGAAGATTGTCAGTAAAATTCAAACTATTTGCTCCAATGCCCTGGGAAAATGGAAAGCAGTAAAGTAAACTTGACAAGGTAAGTGTAGACAGTAAGTCACAAGTGGCTTTTCATTGTGACTTTAGCTCAACTGGTGATATGGCATTTCTCACAAACTCTTGAGACCTTCATCATTCTTCTTGATCAATGCCATCTTGTTCCTGAGCACCTAACCTGTGAGGCATCTCTTGCCTTGAAAGTCCTTCCAACAAGGAATGGATGGAATCCTTCTTTGGTTATCTGAAGGCAAATCCACCATTATATCAGATATTTAATGCCAGAGCACCACCAGCAAGTTCAATGTGTTCAAATATACTTCACAGACTGTCAAGACAGAACTGAAAATGTTGGAATTCAATCTGCAACTGATGAATTACTGGAAAAAACCTATGATGACAATGAAACCCATACACTGTGTCCCTTCAACCCACCCACCCACCCCCAAAAAAACCAAAACTGAGACATGCTGGAAGTTTCCACTGTCCTGATTAGCATCTGAACATGAGAAATAATTTAATGCACAAATTGCCAACAAAGTCTCCATCATTATACCAAACAACACTGATTGATTCAACATCACAACACATTGTGTTGAAAGAATGAGGAGGTGGTTTGCAAATAATTTCAGAGTTCCATCAGTCCTCTGACAGCTTTCAATACATTGTTCCCTCTTAGAGATGATGGCTGGCATCTTCAGTTCTAGTTTACAAATAAGAAATTAAGGGCAATGTGTTACTATGCATATAAAATTAAGAACCATGAGAATGGTTCAAGAAGAGGATGTCTACTTCAACAATATGTGGTTGATATGTGGCTCAGACTGATGGTGAGAGGCTGAGTTACACCCAAATGAATCAAACAGCCTTGAGACCAACAATATGAAGAGACCCGACTGATGCATTGAATGATGATGACTTTAGAAACATTGGAAGATACATCATCCTCTCTTGACATTGTTGGTGGACAAAGATATATTATAGAACAATCAATGTCAAGATACCATGATGTATGAAAGTATGGCAATGGTTTATTTTTCATTAGAATGAAATGCAGTTGTAAAACCAACACAATTTGCATATGATCATTCTACTTCTCTATTTAAGAAAGAAAATATCTCTGAAAGGATAACCCAAAAGGGTTTATTGAATACATAACATGGGAATTTTATTTTTATTTATTTGTCAAGTAAGTATTGGATAACAGGTTTCAGTATAAGCATGGTTATGAATACATGAAATGTACATGAATAAAAAAGAAACAATATGACAGGGATGGTAGGCACGTTGGTGCACTTATACATGCCTTTTACAGACCTCTTAGGAAAGGGGTGAGGTGAACAGTAGACACTCTAGGGTTAAAGTTTTTGGGGTTTGGGAAAAAAAACCCACAGAATCAGGAAGATTATTCCAGACATTGATCACTCTGTTGCTAAAGTCGTATTTCCTGAAATCGAGTTTGGTGTACTTTACCTTGAATTTGTATCTATTGTGTGCTCTTGTATTGTTGTGATTGAAGCTGAAGTATTCATTGACAAGTGGGTCATTGCAGTAGATAATTTTATGTACTATACTTAGATTGGACCAAAGGTGGTGTAGTTCTAGTTTGTCTAGGTCTAAAATTTCAAGTCTGGTGGCATAAAGTATTCTGCTACAAGTAGAGGAGTAGAGAACTCTTCTTGTGAAATATTTCTGAACTTTCTCAACTGTATAAATATCCATTATGTAATGTGGATTCCAGACTGATGAGATGCATTCAAGTATTGGTCTAGCAAATGTTTTGTATGCTCTAGTTATTAGTGTGATATTACCAGAGAAAAAGCTATACAGGATTAGGTTAATAACTCTTAATGCCTTTTTGGTTATTTAGTTTCAGTGGGCTCTAGCACTTAGATTATTAAAGATAAGTACTCCAAGGACCTTGACATAGTTGGAGTCATCAACAAGGTTTTGATTATTCAGCTTGTATTTTATTTTCTGATTTTTTTTGCCAATATGTAAGACAGTCACACCCCTTTGATGCTTATTCCATAGTCATTAAGTGAATCCAACTTTTCCCATTAATTTTCTCCTTGAGAAAGTCACAAATGGAGACCCCAGTTGATGCAACTATTGAAAAGAAATGCCCATTATCAAATTCCAAAATGTAGGTTATATGACCACAGGGATGCAGTGACAATCACAGATTCAAGGACAGGTCATATGTCACTTTTTCCTGTGCTGTTGTAACTTCTAACAACTGTTAAACAAATGATCATGAGTTGAGAATTAGTGTGATGACCCGAGGTGTGGCACAAAGGCAACACAGTCAGATAAACAGTAGGAGTCCCTTTATTAGCTCCAACTTTGCCCCCGATATCCTGGTTATCTTTTGGGCTGGAGAAAAACCCTCTAAGGAACAGCCTTTGGCTGCAGAGAATCAACTCAAAAATGTGATCAACAAAAACTGTAACTAAAAGTCCAATCAAGGCAAAACGAGCTAATGAGTCTGGCAGGGCAGGAGTAAGAATTCCAGATATGAAGGCACAGCAATAACTCAACACAGTTGGGAAGAGGCCAGGAACACAGAAAATCAATGTCAACACAGGATAAACTCACGTTTGCTCTCAGCAACTGCTGCATTCAGCATGCATTTCTTTTAAACTCTCTTCCCAGCTGTGGCTAATGAAGGGAATCAGGGCCCTTTCCTCCCCCGTAAGCCACACAACCCACATTACTCTTTTCTCTGTTCCTCTCTGTGTGCCCTCGGATGAAGAGAGGGTGGGCCTGAGTCTTCCTCTGAACTCTCTCTCCCTTATTCTACCTCTCCCTTGCTCTGTCCCCAATCTCCAGGCTGGGAGCTACTAGTGGGCCACAGCCTCATCAGAACTAGGCCACACAAGCAGTGGGTGAACATATGCACAGCTCTACTTATGCGAGCAGTGGTCACTTGTGCTAGCATGCAAAATTCCATTTATGTAAGCGGTGGATGCACGTGCCCATGCATGCAATTGCTGTTTGCATGAAATCATTCCCTCTTCCCCCCCACTTCCATCAGTCCTTCAAGCTGGAAAGTTTGGAGACCACTGTTGTAGTTTATCCATTTTTGCTGAACTTCCTGTCAACATTCCAACTGATGAACCCAATCAAAGCAAACACAGTCAAGACGATCCAATCTCTGAGTGCAAAACTTTATTGAGTACACTATTTTGGCACTGATTAGAGCAAAACCAGCTCTAGCTAATTTCCATGCAAATCCACATAATTAAAGTATGGAATTCTCCCTCCTTTTATTATTGCAGGTCACATTGTCCAATAAGTATCAGAAAAAGCCTTTGAGTTTGGCAAGCACTTGTAGAAATGTCCTTGGATGTCACGGCTCGTCTTCTTGATGTTTGAAGCTGACATTGGATCCCACTCTTTCTTCCCCCCTGGTTTATTGCCAAATTGAGAAGTTATAATAGTTGCAACAACATAAGTGTGTTTCAAACTTGACAGTTCTTGTTTAAAATATTTATCATATTCACATACATACTTAATAAAGAATAATGGTTAGGACTGCTATCTGAAGGATGAAAAATTCAAAACTATCACTCAGTGACATCAAAAACACTGTTCTATTTATCTTGGTTGCTATTCAGTAGTCTTCAAGATTTCTGCAGCTCAGCTATGATAGTCCTGATAGCTACTGAATCAGAGCCTAAGACCCATTGATTTCAAAGGGGCTTAATTTCATGAAATTGAATCTGAGGTCTATAAATGTTTCAAACAACATTTGAAAAGCAAACATAAAAAATTCAGTTTTTTATTAAATAGCTCCTCTTTTTAAGTTTTGTTATTAGTCTAGAAAGGGCCGGTTTAGGAACAGAAGTATGAAGAATAATGGATTACTTTAATAAATAGCACAAATATGTTTTGGTTGGATAAGGATCAAAGCAGTTCTTCCAAGTCATATTTGAAGCATGTAACGCCTTGGTGGAGAGAAAGAATTTCTTTCTCTGGTATCAATGGGATAAAATTTTTTAACTGTGGTCGAACTATGATTCATGCATATTCATTACATGGATTCAAATTCCCTTTAAAGAGTTGTACAAATACATATAATCAATCAAGATACCTTGCACTTTTCCAATATTCTCCTCCCCCATTTACAAAAAAACCTGCATGAAATGATTGATTTCCAACAACAAACTTCACCATTTGCCATTGGCCATTTATGGCCCTTATTTAATTGTTTTGTCACTTTAATTTAAAGTGGATTGAATCAGCTTGACAAATTGTATTATCCCTCTGTATAGCTATCATCAAAACCACTATCAACTGTGAATAGGTTTTAGAAATAGTTTGTCTACAACGGGGTGTCAAACACAGGCTGGATCTAGTCTGCAATGTGGTCACATCTGGGCTGCAGGGTTATCCTGGAAAATGTAAGAGGCCGGTCGGCATTGCTTCAGCACAGTCTACTCAATGAGAAGAGAAAACATGCCAGCAATTTGGGGAATGGCGTCAAGTTGGCCACATCCAGGGAGTCCACCATGCCCAGTGAGTGGTTCAATCTGGCCATGCCCACCCAGTTGGCCATAACCACCCAGCCCCCCTGGGGTCAACCATAGCTGTGATGTGGCTCTCAATGACATTGAGTTTCACATCCCTGGTCTATAAGAATTTCAGGCCCATCAGAACAAGAACCTTCTTCCCAAATTGCCTAAAACAAAACCTATTTCACTTTTTGAGGAAAGCGCTTAACTTTTATAGTGAATGGAAAAAATTCCAGAAATATTTTGGAGTGAATGGAAAGGAGACACACCACTTTCCACCATTAAGTTTGAATCTATTTGTTACTGAAAATACTTATTTGGCTAAAACAATCAACCATCAATGACAGGTTTGTGTTTTTTTAACTGTCTCAGGGAAGATTAGTCAGGGCAGATGACAAAGCATGTTCTACAGATTAACAGAGTTGGAAGGGACCTTGTAGGTGATCTAGTCCAACCCCCTGCCCAAGCAGACCCTACACCATTTTTGACAGGTGGCAGTCCAGTCTCTTCTTGAAAGCTTCCAGTGATGAAACTCCCACAACTTCTGAAGGCAACTTCTGTTCCATTGGTTGATTGTTCTCACTGTTAGAAAATTTCTCCTTATTTCTAGGTTGAATCTCTTCTTGTTCAGTTTCCATTCATTATTCCTTGTCTGGCTACAGGCGCTTTGGAAAATAGCTTGACCCCTTCCTCTCTGTGGCAGCCTCTCAAATATTGGAACACTGCTATGTCACAAATTTGTTTTTGTAATTTTTTTTTAAATTCACAGTGGCAAATTGAAAGTTAGCTGAACTATTTGTAGCCATTTATTTCATGAACTTGCCATTGTAGCTTTCTTGTTTCATGTCATAAGGTTTATCATTAACCAACAAATTGAGGAGCAAGCCGAGGAGAATATACAGCTCCTTTACGGAACAGACAACAGTTACACCCAGAATCTAAAGCCCACTTGCCCAATTCAAATCTGAAATCTACATCGCAAGTTCGAACGATGGCATAGTGGTACCTTGGTACTCATTATTAATTGGACCATGTAATGAGTACCCAACAATTTTTTCCCATAAGGAATAATGTAGGGAGTCACAAGGAAGCTGACACCAACAAGTTCTAGCCTGTGCATTGAGTACCAAACAAACAGCGAGGACTGTGAGAAATTTTTTGCTTCCAATTTGATGAGTTTCAAAGAAGTTGAGTACCAAGGTACCACTGTAAGTATAATATCTCATTAGCTCTCCTAGCTCAGGGGTCTCCAACCTTGGCAATTTTAAGCCTGGAGGACTTCAAACTACCAGAATTCTGGGAGTTGAAGTCTGCCAGGCTTAAAGTTGCTGTCCTAGCTGACTATAGAAGTAATCCAGTGGTGGGATTCAAAAATGTTTACTACCAGTTCTGTGGGCATGGCTTGGTGGGTGTGGCAGGGGAAGGATACTGCAAAATCTCCATTCCTCCCCACCCCACTAACACTTTCCAGCTCTGTTTTCCTGTGCAGGGCAACAAAGAAGACCCAGCCAATCAGCTAGGACTTTGGAGGCAGAGAATAGATGGGGGCAGGGCCAGTCAGAGGTGGCATTTGCTGGTTCTCCGAACTACTCAAAATTTCCACTACCAGTTCTCCAGAACTGCTCAGAATCTACTGAATACCACCCCTAAGTAATCCCTCAATTTATAATCACTCATTTAACAATCAATTTCAGTAGATTATGACTGGTTTTCATACTTAATATCTGTCACATCATTTCCATGATCACATGATGAAAATTCAGATGCTTGACAATCAAATGAATTTACAACAGTTGCAGCATCCCAGGGTTATGTGATCACCTTCCCAGCCAACTGCTGACAAGGAAAGTCAATGGGGAAGCTGGATTCACTTAATGACCACATGATTCACTTAACAGTTGTAATGATTTGCTTAACTGTGGTGACAAAAGGTCTGAAGTTAACTGTGATTCATAAACCAACTGCTTTGATTAGCAATGGAAATTCTGATCCCAACTGTGGTCATAAGTCAAGGACTACCATCGGGAAGATGAGGGTGAAGTTTCAGAGATATTCACAAAAAGAATATTGGTTTTAACCTTTACATATTTCTTGAAGAGAATTATGGACCCACTAGAAAGCCTTATCACTCTATTATGTTTGCTCCTACGTATTGTTTTCAAAATCTTTATGCAAGCAAATATGATCATAAATCCACTTGTACTAATTCTGCACTGGTAGCTTTTGTGATGACCTGGGGCATGGCACAAAGGCAATACAGTCAGATAATCAGTAGAAGTCCATTTATTAGCTCCAACTTTGCCCCTAATATCCTGGTTACTTTCTGGGCTGGAGAAAAACTTTCCCAGGAACAGCCTTTGGCTGCCAAGAATCAAATCCAAAATGTGGTCAACAAAAATTGTAACTATAAGTCCAATCAAGACAAAATGAAGTAATTAGTCTGGCAGGACAGGAGCAAGAATTCCAGTTGTGAAGGGACAGCAATAGCTCAACACAGTTGGAAAGATATCAGGAACACAGATAACTAAAGTCAACATAAGATAAACTCACATTTGCTCCCAACAGCTGCTGCATTCAGCATGCATTTCTTTTAAACTTTCTTCCCAACTGTGGCTAATGAAAGGAATCAGGGCCCTTTCCTCCCTGTAAACCACACATTGGTCCCTTCTTTGTTCCTTCCTGCATGCCAAAGGTTGAAGAGGAGGTGGGCCTGGGTCTTCCTCTGAATTCTCTCTCCCTTACTCTACCTCTCCCCTGCTCTGCCCAGCCAGACTTTGCCCTTCTGCAGTTTCCTCCACAACCAAAAGAGCCACACTCACGCTCCCTGTTAGCTGTTCATCTTCCTCCTCAGATTCAGACACTGACAGGCACATGACAGCTTTCTTCCTTGCAGAGTAGAAACCTTTTTCAATAAAACAGTATTTATTGGTTGGATTTAAAAGCTATTGTTTATGCCTCCAGATTGATAAAATACTTATCCTGTCAGGCTGAGCATCTCCTGAAGGCCAAGTTACAAATAGTATGGGAAGGTGAGTTATTTTGGCATTGGAGCAGAAAGCCCCTGCAAATTTCTGTCTGCTTACTTGTATATTCATTATGCTTATAAATCACTTCTCATTATTAACACGTCTAAAAGCAGGACAATTAAAACCAATTAGGGCTGCGGTCATATCTGTATTTCTGTACATAAATGGAGGAATAAATTGAGAGAGTAGATAGATAGATAGATAGATAGATAGATAGATAGATAGATAGATAGATAGATAGATAGATAGACAGACAGACAGACAGACAGACAGACAGACAGACAGATAGATATACATACACACACACATGCACACACACATACATGCATACATATATCTCTGTCTGTCTGTCTATCTATCATCTATCTATCTATCTATCTATCTATCTATCTATCTATCTATCTATCATCTATCTATCTATCTATCTATCTATCTATCTATCTATCTATATTCTGTATGTGACAAACACATTTTGGCTTTAATGATAATCAAAAACATCTTATTCTACCTAATCATAGTCTGGTCTTGCAAATTTAGCTCTACAAAACACTTCTTTTTTGTTGTTGTGGTTCCTTTGTCACCGCCCATTCCAAATTTTCTTTCCTCGAATGAAACAGAATAATATTACGCTGGTAAAAGAACTATTGTAGTCAGTAATATTTGAAGCAGAGTTCTGCTTCGGCCACCCTTATCTTTGTCTGCTGCTCTATATTTTATTTGCAAGATGTTTCTTATTTTTGAAAGGAATTGATTTGTCTATGTGTTTTACTGTAGGGGTTTGTGCAACACTATTATTCTCCAGTCAGAACTTTAAAAATGGCACAGCCCTCAACACTCCCACCAACCTATACGGTTGCTGAGGCAGATCTGCCTAGTGACATGAATCCCTTCCATATCAGCATTATTTCATTCTTCTTTATAAACACATCCATAATCACACACAAACTTTCACACACACGCATACACACATACAGAGTGCCAAGCAGTTTGCAGAACAATAAGAAGACAAATACACTAAAGGATAAAAGTCTAACATTTTAGCAAAAGTCTTTATCAACAGAATGATTTAATAGCATAAAAGCAGCTGTGGGCCTAGGTTGCCATGGAAACAGAGAGTCCCAATAATATTTAGCAATTGTGTTTTTATTATACCATTATATTAATAGTATTCCAGTAAAGGGTCACTTCAGATTTAATATGTAAGACCCCATTCTAAGTAGCAAACCCTTCTAAAGGACAGGAAATTAGTATTACAAAGTAAAGGTCACTCTTAAATAAGTTATTTACCAATTTCCTGACTATTAGAATGAATGAAACTGTTCAGAAATAGCATTATATTTGATTTTCAGATATTGTTTCTGTGATTTAAAAAAAATGGTATGATTAGAAAAATGATTTGTCCTTAGCTTTGGGCTTATGCTTTATATACTGAAACTGAAACTCAGCTCAGAAAACTACAAACACACACACACAAAACCGTGTTTGTGTGTGTGTGTGTGTGTGTGTGTGTGCGCGAGAGAGAGAGAGAGAGAGAGAGAGAGAGATTCAAATACAAAGAACAAAGAGAAAATGAATGGTGGCAGTCATTTTTTTTTATGCAAAATGCAGACTTTCCCCTCTGCTCTAATAGAAGAAATGAGATAAAAGTGCTTAGAATTATGGCATACAGTAATCCTTGACCTACAACAATTGAGGCTTACACTGGCATTGAAAATACTGACTAATGAATGGTCCTCATGTCTGCAGCCAGTGCAGCATCCTGATGGTTATGTGATCAAAAATCAGGCACTGGACAACTTGGCATGCAATCCCATGGGTTGCAGCATCCCATGGCCATGTGATCAGCATTTTCCCAGCTGATTTCCCAAAAGCAAAGTCAATGAGAAAAGCTGGATTTGCTTAACAAGAGCATGATTCACTTAACATGCTGCAGTGATTTGTTTAAGAACCATGGCAAAAAACAACTGTAAAATTAGGGTTGGTTCACTAAACAATCCCTTGCTTAGTGCAGAAATTCTGGAGCCAATTGAAGTCATAAGTCAAGGACTGAGTATACAGCAAGGTAAGATATCAAAAAGAGAAAGCAATGTAACTACACAGCCTACTTTATAGGTAACTGATTCTACTAACATGTAGCTCTTGCAAAACTTTCACTGGGATCTGCTTTCTCATCACTTCAGACCACTGTTCTGTTCAGAACTCTGTGATAGATCATGAGAAATTAGTTCATTGTTTGTTTCTATTTTCGGGAGGGGAGAGGGCTGTGTGAAATTTGTCCTTTCCTTAAACTTGAAAAATATGAACTCCATTAGTATCCCACATACAGTTTGTTAGAGCTTGCAGCAATCCAACAAGTAAATCATATACAAGTAAATCATTCACCAGGATTCATTTATAGGAAAACTTGTTTATATACAATAATATAAAACATGATGCATGTATATAATACCCATACAGCTGTTGAAACATGGTAGCAAGGACAAGGACAAGAACCACCAGAACTCAGAAGCTCTATATACCAGCTACCCTAAGCCACACCTAGTCTATAAGCTGTCTGGCTCACAACAGGTGCTGTTTCTAAAGGGCCTGTCACATAGGCCGACGGATGCAAAATGTATGTAAAAAGGACACAGCGGACGAGAAAATGTTCCATCCGTGTTTTATCTCAGCTCTCAAAAAGTGCCCCGAATTTGCATAAGCAGAGGCGGACAACAACAGAAAGAAACGGAACGGGGGGAGGATGTAGCCAGGATGTTAAGCGGATGCTCCACGGAAGCCTAGAGGACAGAAGTGGATGGAAGCGGATGCACATCCGCCAGGGCTTCTGGGGGGAGCACAGCAAAGCGGACGGCGCAATTGGAAGGAGCGGATGGCCGAGCGGATGCAAAGCATTCACGTGCAACATGCGGGAAGGATGCATTGCATCAGCCCCGATATAAAAGGATGCAGCTCGCAAGCAGGTCACCATTCAGAGGACAGACCTGCTGCCAGACACAGGGCTCCAGCCAGACAACAAACCATGGGGAGAAGAGGAAGCCTTCGCCATCTGCTCCAGCCCTGGCAAGAAGGACAGGGCCACCATCCCACCCCTGGCTCTGACTCTGCTTCTGCTGGGGCTTCTGCTGCTCGGGCTGACTCTTCTGGTGCTGGAGCTTTCTGCTGGCGCTGCTCCTGGTGCTGGGGCTTCTGCTGGTGCTTACTCTGCTGGCGCTGCTCCTGTGCTGGGGCTTCTGCTGGTGCTTACTCCTGCTGGCGCTGTTCCAGGTCCTGCTGGTCCTGCTGGTGCTCCTGTCTTGCTGGTGCTGCTGGTTGCTGCTGTGCTACTCTGCTGATGATGATCTTGGTGCTGCTGGTGCTGCTGTCTGCTGGTGCTTACTCTGCTACTGCTGATCCTGTCCTGCTGTTGCTGCCGGTGCTGCTGGTCTGCTGGTGCTTATTCTCTGATGTGATCCTGGTGCTGCTGGTGCTGCTGGTGCTGCTGGTCCTGCTTTTGCTGCTACTGTTTGTTGTTGCTGCTGCTGGTGGTGGTGGTGTGGTGGAGCAGGCCCCTAGAACCTTGAAGCCCTCTGAAGAGGGAGGAAGAGCATACGTGTGAACAGGAGAGGAGGCAAATACTCCATCAAAGAGGAACATGAGGATGAGGTGCTGGGAATGGCTGAGGGAGAAGGAGCATCTAATGGCGGAAGGGAACAGACTCTATCCAGACACCAAAAGGAAGCAGGCTCTTTGAGAGAGAAGGCGGAGAGCCTGGATAACACTTCGGAGGTCCTACTCGGCTTGTGGAAGCACATGCACACCTGGTATGGGAAGCTGCACCTCAAGAAATCTGGCCAGGCCACGTTCAACCTGACAGACTGGGAGACCTACGTGATGGCCAAGTGCAGCTTCTTGGAGGGTGAGATCCGCCACCGGAGGAGCAGCCCTCGACAACTCCTCTCTCAGGCAGCCCACAGAGAGCCAGTCCTCTTCTGGCCAAGAGTCAGCTCTGTGTCCAGGCAGGTATCTTTGGAGTGTCCCACGATGGAGATCCCCCCGACAGCTGCACTCCCGTGGCAGAGCGCGTGGAGGACCCCTCGATGCAGTGGGAGCAAGGAGAAGGCACTGCACCAGAAGACCAAGCCCACATCCACCCAGCTCCATCTCCACAGAAAGCAGGGGGCAGGAGCCAGATCGGAGGTCAGAGCCACACTGTCCTGCTGGAGAGCAGGAATATCATCAAAAAGCAGCGTACACACTGACATACGCATCCTCAACCGCAAGAGACTGGGTTGCCTACCTGTTGACTTTATCTTTGCTTGGGACACTTCCTTGGGTCATTTTGGCTTTTTTACAGGTTTGTTATTAACATAATGAATTATCTTTGCTTCAGCACACTTTGCTTCTAGTTCTTTTAGTATAGCAATAAAGTCTTGATGATAGACTTTTAGAAAGGTTTAAAGCTTTGCATGGCTTGTGGGTGGGTAAGTTTAGGCAGTGGGATGGGCAGGATACCTTTGGGATTGTAATAGCTGTGGGATGGGGCAGGTGGATAGCCTGTGGACTGGGTAATAGCTGTCGGGATAGATAAACCTGCCAGTGCGAGCATTCGTGGGAGTTGTATTGGGGTCCCCAGTTGCACCATGTTGTGCCGTATTCCATAAAATGCTATTGCCCGAGTTAGTAACTCATACTCAACAATACTCTTGTATCACACACTTAAACATAGAACCAATTTTTTTATTTAATGCTCGTGTGTACGTCTGTAGGGCCACATACACATACATGCAACAAATCTTTCAGTGTGATGATGACTGCTCAAGAAGCATCATCCTATGGGAATCATCTATGCGATCTCTAGTCTTCGCACCACTGCATCCACGTTGGCGGCAGTCTGAGAGTGCTTATTAGTGACGTTCAGGCGTCATGGCAATTCGTGTGCTTTCATCTCTCGGAAGCTGCTGTGGTGGCCTTCGCCAACATCACATTTGTCTATACAGGCTTACGCCCTTGCCACATCTTCATACCGGAGGCTCACTGTCCCATTGCCTGTTTGGAGGTCCCACGAGCCTGTTCTGCAAACACTGGGTGCGGGGTGGCGCATTGAGATTGTGTCAGGATGCAGCAAGCTTTCACATACTACGCCAGTCTGTGGCGATCGCTACAGGTGGTTGAGCAAGTACTGCCTGTTGCCAGGGATGCCAAAGGCGTTCTTCTCTCACACCACCATTGCCGGCTGGAAGTTCAGCTGTCTAAGTTGAAGAGTCCTCTCTTTACAGGTGAAGGCGTTGGAAGTGTAGGCTTCATGGGGGTAGGTTCTGAGGGAGAAGGCTCACCCCACGAATGAAAGTGGGCACATCTTGTGTGTGTTGGTTAGGGGGTTCTGGAATCTGGAAGCCCATGTATGAGGTTGCGTTCCATAGCTGTTGGTTGGCGTTGAGTATAGCCGCTGGGCATCTTGAAAGAGATGAGGCCCGTCTGCTGAATTGCATTCGATGTAACCGATGATAACCTTAGATAGGCATCCACGGGACCATGCGTGTGAAGAGAGATGATGCTGACAGTAAAGCCCTTGTAGTTGGTGATAAGTGGACCGACTGGGCTGGAGCTTTCTTGACAGGCCCGTCTTCTGCATCATATGGCTCCAACAGGTGTGGGGAGTTCCACTTCTGATACTACTTGCTCTGCAAACTTTCTTCCAGCTTCTCTTCAAGTGGAGGTGGCATCTGGAAGGAGGCTCCTCACGTATTATCTCGAATGATCGCCTGTACCCGTTCTGACCACAATGAGCTTGATGTGGTTTGTGTGGCACTCTCTCCGCAGCGCATACTGGCATGCTACTAGTGTATTCGTGGTTCCCTGAGGCACAGGTGGTGCAGATGAATTAGTTGCCTGCAGTCCCTTTAGACAAGGGGTCCCAGGCTGAGCCGGAAATGGTGCTCTGCTTGGTCAACCTGGGTCTCAGCCGCCCACAACTCATCAAAACATGGCTGGTGGCGATCCTCATGAAGTTCTGGAATACACGATGTCTTTGTTCTCAGCTCCACCATCAGCTTGTTATACATGTCGTATCGCTCTTCTTATGATCCAAAGTCTTTGGACCTAGACAATCTTCTTGGATGCCTCCTTTTCTTGGTGTAGAAAGGTGAAAGAGCTGTAGATGGCTTCCGGCATTGGTTGTAGAATGATGGTGGGTACAAAGGAGTGTATGATATCATGGTGAAGATGACTGGGACTGGTGGAAGAGCAAGAGCAGATGAAAGCTGAAGAGGTTCACAAGCAGGGTGCGTGGGACTGAAATGAGATCAGGTGATTTCCTCCCCTTTTTATAGAGAAAATATAGGTTTTCCACTGGTGTCCTTTTTGCATCTATAGCATCCTGCAGACATCTAAATATATCCGAGATGAGTCCCTATGCGAAACGTTTTTTCTCATTTTAATGCTTTGTTTGCGAGCTGATCCGCTTTCATCCTTTCTCTGTTATAACTACTAAAGGCTGCCGTGTCTGTTCGATAGCACGTTCTGATTTCGCTTCCTGTGTCCGTTTTCCGCTGGAGCGGAATGCGAGTTGGGCGGATGCGCAGCGGATGCCTGCCAGATATATGGACGTGTAACGATGATACGGGCAATGCTAACGGATGTTCCGTATGACGTAGCGGATATTCTAGATGGATGCGTTGATCATTTTCCGCTCAAAATGTTTGTGCAGCTCAAACTTTTGAGCTGATGATCTAGTTAGATGGATGGCTGGTTTGGATAGAAGAGTCAATAGAAACAAGGATTGCAGTGAATTACGAACGGATGCATCGCGTTAACCAATGGATGGCAAGTGTTTCTCTCCGTTTTACATCCTCTTTGCATCCGTTGGTGCAGTGTCACCAAACAGTTCCCATCGGCTGATTTATTGTTATAACTATCCCAGCTCATAATTTCTTAGATGCTGACACAGTTGCTGTTATATCTGAAGTCATTTCAAAGGCCAGGTTTAGAATTCCCTTTTGGACACTGTGTTTAGAAAGATCACAGATAGAAACTGTCCTTTGCTGGAATCACTTTATAATAGCAAAAAGGAACTAATGTACAACTTTTAGTTCATTGGACTGTACAGCTATTATCAGAAATGGCATAATGCCAGTCAGAATAGACTGAATATAATGACTGCTGTAGAACCACTAGAGTACAAAAAGACACTTTTCTTTTTGATACTTTCTTTATCATATTATTAATGGTCTCTGGCTACTGAGTTATTTTATATATTTTAATCACTTCAAAGATCAGAATACCATGCTACCAGCAGTGGTTCTCTGGGTGCTTTCTGTATCAGTAAAAAAAACTTTTTTGTCATTCTAAATTCTTTGCTGTATATACAGTACATATATTTTTAATCTGATCATCTTATCAAAAAGACTCAAAAACCTTCAAAATGATCTGTACGGTTTGGGCAATGTGTGTAATTCCTGAACTAATCTAACAGGATCAAACTATTTTCATTTACCATTCATATAACTTACCAATTGACTTGACTGTTGATTTTCCTTTATCAAATATAATTTCTACAAGCCTTATGACATTTTTTAAGTTTACTTTATGAAATGTATTGCAACAGAAATAATTCTGGAGGTTTCTACTGTAAATGTAAAAAAACAGATACTATACTTCTACTGTAAAAAAACAGGTACTATAAATTTAAGCTTCAGCATGGGGAAGGAAACTTAGTTGTGTTATGCTATCTGCTTTTCCACTTGTTAATATATTAATACCAATTAAGTTTCCTTGGTTAAAACAAGAAGCAACTTTTATTACATTATTACTATATTTGCATCCCAGAAAAATGCACAGTGTTGAAAGGGAAAAATATTTTTCAGTTATATGAATCATAATTTAAAATGCAGTGACTTGTTATCCTTGCCAAAAGGACTGCAGATGGTTATTAAACAATATACTGCATCTTTTTGCCAAAGGAGTCATATTTTGTACCACAGTCATGAAAATCAGCTCGAAGATTAATATAAACGGGCATCATCCATTTACAGAAATGTTTGCTGGCCTATATGACACCTTAAATTAAATAATAACTGGTAGGAGAGTTTCCAGAAAAGGAGAAAAAAGAAAGCATTCAGGAGAATGTCCCAAAGGTGCTTTTTTTTCAAGAGGCAACTGGACTTTCTGGTTTTTCTTTGAAGTTTTGCTTCTCATCCAAGAAGCTTCTTCAGCTCTGACTGGATGATGGGGAATGGAAGGATTTATATTTCTTGCAGACAGCTGGATATTTGCATTTTTTAGAGGATCTTTAAGGTCACCTGGAGGTTTATCTGTGTCATCAGGGTCATCTGAGTGGTGGCAAATGGGTGGGGAACCTTCTTGGAACTGTTGAATGGACTGTTGTAGATTGGAGACAGATGATGTTATAGCCCTCCCCCTCTGTTGAAAGAGGGCTGTTCAATTTTGACACAGATGGCCTCTTTGATCCTTCTTTCAAAACCAGCGGTCCTCTCTGTCCAAAATAGTTATTCATTAATTTATTTATTTTATTTGTCAATTGCTTATAAAATAATAGGTGTAAGTATAAACATGAGTTAGAATACAGGAAATAGGTACGAATAAATGGGGACAATAGCACAGGGATGGCAGGCATGATTTTAAATTTATGTATGCCCCTTATGCACCTGTTAGGAATGAACTTTTGCACCTCTTAGGAATGGGGTGAGGTCAATATGGACTTTGTTGTCTTTAAAAGAGTGGCCTGTGTCTTTTAAATGCAGATGGACTGCTGAATCTAGTCCTGATGGGTTTGTTCTGCTATGTTATGCCATGTTTTTATGAAGTGGTTGTTTTGTTTCCCCAATATACAGATCTGCACATGGCTCTACATATGCATTATACTGCATATACCATGTTGCTCAGTTTATGTCTGGGTTTAGTATACCCATGTGACACCTTTGCTTGGGATGTGAACTAGATGCCTGCCTGTTTCCATGTGTACTTCAAGCTGCATGCTGTTACTTATAAAGCACGGATGTCAAACTCATCACGTCTTTTTGCCGTCATGTGAGATTTTGTGATGTTTTCCCCCATTTGCGGAGTTGGGTGGGCACGGCCTTCATGGGACATATCCAGCCCATGAGCTGCCAGTTTGACACCCTGCTATAAAGTAATATAGCAGACTATTTGTGGTATCTCGTCTTCTGTGACCTTTGCTCCAGAGATGGTATTCAGCAGGTTCTGACCAGTTCTGTAGAATCGGTAGCGGAAAATTTAAGTAGTTCAGAGAACTGGCAAATACCACCTCTGACTGGAGATTGTACAGTATCCTTCCACCAAGCCATGCCCACAGAACCAGTAATAAAAACATTTGAATCCCACCACTGCTCTGCTCAACTGATAGAATACAGAAAAGAGGATGTGTACAGATAGTCCTTGAGTTAGGAACACAATTGAGCCCAAAATTTAGTTTAGTTTAGTTTATTGTCATTGTACCTCGTACAACAAAATTAAATAGCATCTTCAGTGTACATTATGACAATGAAAATAAATACAAACACATTTCCTTCACATTCTATATAATTGAATTGAAAACCCCTGACATTGCATTAATATTGCACTCTACAGTAGAATTCAACAGAGTTACTGCTGTGGGATAGAAGCTGTTTTTCAGCCTATTTGTCCTTGTTTTTATTATTCCATACTGTCTGCCAGATGGTTCAAAAAAGGGTTCCCAGGATGAGATGAAACTTTGAGAATGTTTTGAACTTTCAGCAGTTTTAAAATTTCTGTTAAGTGAGACATTTGTTAAGTGAGTTTTGCCCCATTTTATGACTTTTCTTGCCACTTTTGTTAAGTGAATCACTGCAGTTAATAAATTAGTAGTCTGGTTGTTAAGTGAATTTGGTTTCCCTGTTGACATTGTTTGTCAGAAAGTCACAAAAGGGGAATCAGATGATCCTGGCACACAGCAAAGGTCATAACTAGGAACCAGTTGCCTAGCATCTGGATTTTGATTACATGACCATGGGACCATGCTACAAAGGTCGTAACTACCGGTAAAAAAAAACAGTCATAAGTCACTTTTTTCAATGCTGTTATAACTTTGAATGGTCACTAACTGGACTGTTGTAAGTTGAGGACTACCTGTACAAGGTCCCCTTGATTAAGCAGCGTAACCTGTTGGGCTTTATGATTGCTTGGTTGTAAGGCTGCTACAACAATAGCAATAACAGACTTATATATCACTTCAGAGTGCTTTTAGAGCCCTCTCAAAGCGGTTTACAGAGTCAGCCTCTTGCCCCCAACAATCCGGGTCCTCATTTTACCCACCTCAGAAGGATGGAAGGCTGAGTCAACCTTGAGCCTGGTGGGATTCAATTTACCAAATTGCAGTAGGAGTAGCTTGCAGTAACTGCACTCGAACCACTGAACCACCAAGGCTCCTGATCTTGTTATTTTGTAAAGCTTTGTTAATTCTTTACATTTTATTGGGTTTTTTTATGGGTTGCTGTGAACCTCCCAGAGTTGCTTGGAGTAAGGCAGCATTGAGACAAAGACAATCAATCAATCAATCAATAAACAAACAAATAAATAAATAAATATCTCTCTTCTTGGACTTATACTGGAAAACCCTCATCTCTTCTTTTTTCTCTTTCAAATTCCACAAACTTTTCTTCTATCCCCCCCCTTTTTGCTCCAATTAGACATTTCTCTGCTACAAATAGTCCTTAAGTATTATCACAGTTATTAACAGACAGTAAGTAAACTCATAATTTATGTTTTAATTGAAAGCTTTGGTTTCTTTATCATGACAGAAAAGGCTAGTTGTCTTTTTTTTATAATGCTGGATTTTCCCCTCCAATTCTTAAGAAGGCCTATGCTGCCATCTGGTGTTCCATAGCCACACAAAAATCTCTAGAGAGAAGTAATTATCCCATGTCCAACTATGCCCTCATGTTTTGTCCTGTCCTTGAAGCACTTCCCAGCAAAGACTTTATTTTGATTTGCAGTCAATGGTCCGTTTGCATTAAAAGAGAGGAGGGGGAGGGGATAACTCTAATCAAAAATTCATTTCAAAGCACAATAAGTGAAGGACAATTTTAATAGATCTATGCATGGACAATTGGGGTATTGTGATTGTATCTTAAAAGATAATTGCCTTCAATTTAATCCTAAGCGTTCTGCATCGTAAATTTGTTTTGCAATGCAAAGGTATAAAATTTAAATATTAGTGCTTAGCTGCAATTAAAACTCACAAATCACTGGTAGCAGATCAGAAAAAAATAATATCAGAATTGTCTGCAACAATATATCAGAGGTTCTGTCAGAGTCAGGAAGATTAACTTTACTTTTTTCTGCTTTTAATGGGAAATTATATTTAATTCTTTGACATTTTTGAGGTAAATATGAGTATAAATAGTGATATAATACACATACAGTTCACCTGACAGGAGAGTGATTATTTGTGACTTGGTTCATACCCCAGACTAAGCCATGTTTATCTCTGAACTAAGCTTGAAATGTCTGGTTTCATAAAATAGTAGTCATGATCTATATTCTATAACACATGGTGGCTGAATTCACATAATAAAGCTTCTATTGCATTTTGAAAGCATTACAACTTACTTCAAATATGTTGCCAGTGGCTGGATTCAGATTTGTGAGAACAATCAGGGGCCAATCAGTTTTATTTCTCTAAAAACATAATTATTTTAATGAAGCTATTCTAAAGTTCCAAAGAAGCCAAAATCCTGCTTTGGGAGCAGCAGCATTTATTTGGCATTAGAGAACTATTTTTTGAAATTGTTCTTCCATGAACAATTTCTTAGATGATTAATGACTTATCTATAAATTAGCTATTAGCCCAGGTTTAAATGGCACGGATGATCCATAGTTAAAATGAAAACAAAGTAAATGATGTATGACTTAGTGACTGAATTCAGTTCACTGACATTTCAAGAATGAAATAAATAAATGCCTACATGCGCACACATACCCCATTAACTCTTGGACATCTGCTAATTTAGCAATTCATCTCCATCGTTTATTTGAGTTTGACATCCCAGGCTGAAGACCAGCCGTTATATCTATCTCATTGCATTGCCATCAAAACACGCATAACACTTAGCTGAAACAAACAAGTCAGGTTATAATTAATAGTATTTACCAGGCAATTGGATGGCAAAGAAAACACCTCTCTGCTCATCAGAAATTTTGGGCCAGGAGAGGAAATGACCCATGTTCTCCATTACATGAATATATCATTAAAAAGGGGATGTTCTGATCTGAAATTAATCAGATTCTTGTAAGGTGGCATTTTGAATAATAACAGAACATATTCGCTGGAGGCATTTTTCCCTATTAGTAATGATTTTGCTCATCCAAATTACTCTCAGGAGTGCCACAACGCAGTATCTAGTCGCTATAAAAAGAAAAAGAGAATCGAAAATGAAGGGCTAAGGGTGGAAGAAGAAAGAGAGAGAAAGATGTTTAACTGAGTTATATACTACATTGGGAAATAGCAAAGATTTTGGGTTTTTCCTCTCCAATCCAGAATGAATGTATTCAATGAAGAATAATTTATTATTTCAATTTACTAAATGGCCAGTTAATACATTCTCAATCAACAAGAATGTCCCAACCTTTCAATAATGAAAATCCACAGGTATTCAGTATTCCAGAATGTCTACAATTCTGAATAGTTTACATTACTTTTCTTGTTTACTCCACCTGTTCTGTATAACTTGGAAGAGTCCAAGTTGAACATTCTGATTGGCCAGAAAGGCCGAAAGTGTCGTCTCAGGAACCATCCAGGGAGCCTCTAAAGCCGCAAAGTTAAGAAACTCAGCACAGACGCAGTCAAGCCTTAAAAAATGGCTGCCACGCTAGCCAGTTCTTGCCGTTACTGTTGCTCAAGTTGAAATAAAGACTGTTACTGAACCCGTCTAACCGCCTTGTCCGGAGACCACTGCCGAGGTGGAATCTCTAATGAACCGACACACGCAAAAAACACCACACTAAAGCACACAAGATTACAAAAGGACCAAAGGATACGGGACATCGCTATTTAGCGCCCTCCCGACATCTTGGGTGGAGCTTGCGAATTCCAAATATGGATGAAGCCATGCGACGATCGTGTCGTCTTAGACCTAAAAGACTCTAACTTACAAAGTAAAATTTATTGAATAACGCTAATATAACTGTGCTGAAGCAACGCGGAAACCAGCTGCGAGCAGCCGCGAAAAAATCAGCGGCGACTTACCCAGGGGAAAGAAGCAAGCTCCTTATACCACACACCACAAAGACCTTGGCATCAATCAGAAACAGAAGAAATGATGATGACGATCCACCGCCCATACCGAACAAAAAAGGCACGAAAAAAGAAATTGGCGAAATCGCTGGCTGCGTAGGGAACCACCCGCGCCGAGTGCAGTTCCTTGATGCTATCTGTGGGCTTGAAGAAAGGAGACACATCGAGAGAGTTTGCGTAAAAACAACAGTCCTAGCAGGCAACAGTAATCCCCATGAGAACTGAATTCGACGCAATGACAGAAAATGGCATGCAGCAAAGGAAACAGCAACCGAGAAAAAAACCCACCAGGCTGTCAACTATCGGAAGCCGCCCAACGGAAAGCAGAGAAAGGTCAAAATTAAGGAAAATTGAAGGAAGCCCTTGTGAGATGGAGGTCAACTCAGACCTTCCTGTCAATGGTGTCTTGGAACATCAATCGGACGGCTAGTTCCAAACATAAGACTAAAAGAACTTCAGAAACAAATTAATCTAAAGGACTACCAAGGAAACAGGATCCCGGGTAGGTCCTAGTGACACTCAAAATCACTTACAAACAGCAATGCCAAAGTCCTGCCCGCTAACCATCTAGTCGACCGAGACTCATCCCCAGTCTCCTGGGCAATCGAATGGTTCACACCATGGCATCGGGAATGACCAAGATGACCGAAGCTGCACCCAATGGGAAAGAACCGATACACGAGTCCAGGACACTCTTCGACGCCACCTAGGCAGGTATAGGGGGATCCCCAGAATTTCCTTAGCTTTAGATCCGCCATCCTACACGATCATCACAAGAAGCGCTAAAGCCAGATGAGTACCTTTGCGTAAAAAGCCAAAATAGATGAACAATAAACGTCTCGGTGCTAGCAGTCTGCATCTCGGGGCTCTGAGATCGAGCGATATTTTCGCCCTGGTCGGTCGTAAGACCTAGACCGCCCGTAAAGACGGGATCGGAAGGGCACAGTCCCATGACCCAGAGATATCGCAAAATCCTGGTTTACCGGGAGAAGCCTTTTGCTGAAGCGAAAAGACACCCGCCAAGCAATGCTGAAGCCGGACAGCCTCCGAAAAGGAAGTGCCTTTCGACGATGTTTCGTGTGGGTGAGAACCATCTTTTGAATGCCAATAGACTGTTTGAACACGACACTTGAACAAAGAGAAATCTGTGACTTTATTTGTTTGACTGGAACTGTTAGCGGCGTTAAAGTGATGTCAAATGATGGTTGGGAATCTTTTATTATCCTTTTTTAATTTTTACTGACGGACTTTAATTGACTTTGCATAACCGGACTGATTTTATTCTTATTATATTCATCTTTTCTTGATACATTAATCTTTAGGATAGCGCTCCCTTTGCTATTCTTCTATTTTCCTTTTTTTGTAGTCCTTCATAAAATTTTTCTTTTCTTTTTCTGCTGGGGGGGAAAGAGTATGAAAAGAGCTGCTCAACACTGCCAACTAGAGCTGAAATCCTATTTAAGTGGGAAAAAGTCTATTAAACACTCTTTCTCACAAGGATTTAATTTGAAAACGGAGAGGATGAGATAGTAAAATATTACTACAGGTGCTTTCTGCACTCTTATGCAACTATTAACATTTGAGAACTGCCTTTGGAAGCTGCTGGAGAAGAAGTCATAATAGCGGCTTGAATAAAGAAATAAGTGCAGTGTCAATATAATATAATCTAATCTTGGAAATTCCGCTCCTCAATTTTTGTAAATCTATTCTAGTATTGCTTTTTTACTTAAAAAGGAAAGCCTTAGATCTTCTTCTTTTCTTTTTTCGTTTTTTTTGTGTCTTCACTTTTTTGTGGATCACCTGCCTTTCCTTTTGAATAATCTTTGTTCTTTCTTCTCTTCCTCTTCCATTTTTCTTTTTATGGCGGATATTTCATTGGATTAGGGTAAGAAAACCTGAAGATTTTCTTTCCTTTTTCCCTTCTTCTCCTTTTGTTTGACTTTTATATTGGAACCCTTTTTATTTTGGGACTATACATGGTACTTTCACTAGCTGATTTAAAGTCAAAGAGAATTTGAAGCTTTGGAACAGTAAATGAGCAGGAAACAAAAATCAATTGGCATATTCGCCTTCTAGCCTCTGCTATTCCCACCAATCTGCTGAGACACTTTAATTCAGACATGTTAAGCAAGATGAAAAACAAGAAAAATAAACTTACAGATCTTATGCAAGGAATCCAAGATATTAAGATAAAAATAGATCGTTGTGAACAAAAATAAGAAACTGATGAAAAATGGAAAATAAAACAAATGATTGAAGATGAGAGATTTAAAAAATGAGGAAGAAGGAAACAAAGAGAGGAGAAGAAGAAATATTGATACTAGATTCACAGGTAGAACAGAAAAAGTGAGGATTTGAGAGTGGAGATTGGAAAGGTCAGAATTTATCTTAGATTTCCAAAAATATAGAAGAGGAAAAAGAGAAAATTTGGCTGCGATATGATAGCAATGTTGCAGATATTCTGGAATTACAGAGAAAAGATGAGATGGAGTAGATGAGGATCGAGTTATACAAATATGCGATAAGAAATAAACTAACCGAAAAAGGAGTCAATTAAGATTACCACAAAAATCCATCAAAACACAAATACTGGAAGTGGTAAAAGAAAAAACATTGAAACTAAAGGTAAAAGATGTGTTAAAACAAATACGTCACGAAAGTGAGAAGAGTAGAAAGAAGAATACCGATTTCTGACTAAAGCCTACTGGAAAATGAAGTTGAACTAAATGGCCTGATACCAGAGAAGATATATTTTAATGTGAGAGCAGAACATAGAATTGATTCAATTGAAAAAGCAGAAACTTTTCTATGCAGAATTTTGGAAGAGAAGAAGGAGGTAGAGAAGGACGGTCTCATTAATGGTTATTGGAGGGACAACCTGAGCTGAAAAAGAAAAAGCGACTGCAGGGACAGATGACAGTAAAAACAACGTGAAGAGAGAGCCACGAACACGTTAATCGCATAAAAGCATAACATGGAAGGAAAAAAAAATGATACAAAATATAAATCTTTCGACCTAACTCAGCTGTAGAAGAAAACTTCATAAATAAGAACTAAATTGATATAATTTGCCTACAAAAGTTC
Organism: Laticauda laticaudata; assembly: GCA_004320025.1. NCBI lineage: Eukaryota > Metazoa > Chordata > Lepidosauria > Squamata > Elapidae > Laticauda > Laticauda laticaudata. The sequence goes on from BHFT01004281.1 coordinate 68,421, forward strand.
AATAAAAACAACATAGAATTGTAATCATACCAAAGTTAGGAAAGATTTACTTCCTGGACCAATGTATAAAAAGAGGAGTGGTTTTTATATTAAATAATATCCAGCAAAACTGAACTACAACGAATGAAGACGGCAAGTATTAAATGGAAAACGAAAATTAAACAATTACTCCGATTGCAATTTAGCTCGAAGAAAACAGGCAATTTATAAAAAACTACATAGGAAATCAATAGACTTGGATTATGTCAATATAAATTATGAGGAATTTAATGAATTGTGACAAACAAATGGACTACATAACAACGAATTAGGACAAACACATAGAAACTCTCCCAAATCCTTTAAAATATAGAAGTGAAATTAACCCTAAAAGATATTGGAGAGAAAGAAAAGAAAGCTAAACAAACTTTACTCAAAGCATTACAATGCCAATAGATATGATTGATCTCAAAACAGAATAATATCCACACCCACACGAAAACCAGTATAATACAAATACTGGCAACCCATAGTCCAATGACCATAAATGGAAGACACAAAAAAAAATCGAAGGGCGACAATCTAACCAACAACTATGTAAAGGAAAAAGATTTTTATACAAGGATGAGAAGGAATAGCCTTTCTTTAAGAAAACAAAAAAGAGGATACTTCAAGCCGAAGTCGGATACAAGAAGGAATATGCAGAGGTTGATAATTAGACTAACAAAGAAAAAAGAATAGGAAAAGACAAGCCCCAAGACCTGAAAGATAAAAAGACTGAAAAAGATTACAGAAACCACAGAAAAAGATATAAATGAAAATTGGATGTAATAAGCATAAAATGGAAATAAAGGGAAAGAAGAAACGCACGAAAAAAAAACTTAAACAGATTATTTTGAAATGCCAAATAAACCAGGTAGATTGCTAGCATATAAATTGAGAAAGGAGAAGGAATCAAAAAAATATGAAACAAAAACAGGCCAATTTTTATATTCGTAAAAGAGAAAAAGCAAACTTAAGTTCAAAGATTTTTTGGCAATTAGATATAAACAAGAAAAATTTTGATAGCGAAAAATAACAGCATACAAATGTAACCTACAAACAGCCAAAGAGATGGAAGAAATGTAAAGTACAGAATACTAAGAAAAATAACAAGCAGTTAAGAAGACAAAAGTAAGTGGGAAATGCACCCAGTCCAGCAAGCTCCCGCAGAAAGTTCTATAAAAAATTTCAAGAACATTAAGTAATCCCACTCTTAAAGTGACGAAGTATGTAGAAAATAACCTCAAACAGAACAAGCTTACTTACCTTGATCCAAAAAGAAGAGCTACGCGCTGTCAAAAAGAACTAAGACCTATCTAGAATGCAGATTACTAAAATCTGCTTCATATAAGCAAAAACTATAAAATATTAAAATCATCTTATTCACCAATCAAAAGGATTCGCCAAAGAACAAATTAAGACATATAAGAAATTTGGACAACCTGGAAAAAACTTGAGCTCATCTCTGAAAAGCAAAGCTTGATACAGACTGCAAAGCTTTTTTGAATGTGAAACGAATTTAATGCGTTACTCTGGGAACATGGTTTGCCCAAAAATTTATTCAACAATAGAACCAATAAATAACACAGACACAAAAGTGAAGAGGAGAGCAATTACAGATCTTATTAAATAAAGAAAGAGCACAAGACAAGGTGCCCTAATCCCTTTGTATTCGTATACTTGAAGCTGTTAAAGTAGAAATATTTAGGGATGATAAAAGATAAAAGAATGAAATAAAAAGAAGAATTTAAAACACACTTTTGCGACTGACTTAGCGTTAATCTTGGAAACCCTTAGATAACGCCCAAAGTTATGGAAAGATAGAGACATACGTAAGATGCTGTTGAAGATAAACAAGATAAAAGGAAAAAAGATCTAACAAAAAGCATTATGAGACAAAGAGAAGAACTGACAGATCTTGAAAATTCCAAGTAAAAATACGTTAAGTTACGGGATATATGGACGCACAGATGTACGCCACATAAAAAAATAATTATACAAGCTCAAACACAGATAAATTATAGATTTGAAAGAAAGGGAAATACTTGCAATGTGTCATTAATCAGGAGAATTCAACAGAGATGAATATTTTACCTAGAATTATTCCTTTCAAACAATAAACAAAAACTTGAAAAGATTATTTGAAGATTAATAAAATCAGTTAAGATATGGCAAGGTAAAAGAGCGGAGAAAAATAAGCTTTACACATCTAGAATTAGAGAGGTTTGCTTGCCTAATGGAACCTGTATTATCAACTGCAAATTGCAACGTGGTCAACAGAAGACTAACATAAGAAAACAATAGATCGGTTGACATTAGCAAGGCATGATACTGTGGGCGCTAGGCTTACCAGCGTATTTTAGACACTATAACGAGACCTGTTTGGTAAATGGAAAAGAAAAAAACAATTAATTGAAAATTCATTTTGGTTATCAACTATTGACGCATTTCCTTATCCTAGATATAAAAAGACAAACATGGTAGAAGGGGATGTTGAATTGAAAAGGGGAGTACTAAATCTAAACGATCCAGAACTAGAGAAACAAGAAAAGAAATTGTTTCAATATGCGCAATACATCAAATATGATAAGATTAAAATAGAGATAGATAAACAACGATTTAGATAAAATGATGGACTGAGCCCAAGGGATTAAAAATATATTGTATTTATGGAATAACTTAGAAAAGAACAATAAAAAACTAGATTTGGGAAAAATTTTGATAGGATTGATTAGAGCAATGGCAAAATATGGTCCAAAAGATAAAATGACAATGTCCACAGCAATATAATGAAACTGGTAAAAAGTTACAGGTCACTCCACAAGAATACGCAGAAGTTTAAAAAAATCTGAAAAAGTGGAGAATGCACCCATACCGCTCTCATACTACATATGTGGTGACTGGGAGTGAGCTAGACAATACTGGACTAAAACACATAATGGTTGAAAAAAATAACAAAGAAACACATGGACTGAAACCAGCGACTTTTATGAATTCTACCGACAGCAAAATAAAGAATTGAATATGTGTGTAAATTATAACCCAGCCGGCAGGAATCTGTATTGCAAAAATGAAAAATAGAAAAACCATACAGGAAAGAAAATATTAAGAAAATACTAGAACGTGCTGAAGAGAGATTGACATTGAAATAAGAGAGCAGAATATAAACAATTTTAATATGCAAATTTGGGACTTTTCTACTAAGGCAATGAAAAAAGATAATAGAATAATATTTATAAAAGAGTTTTTTTTTATTTTAGATAATTGTTATGAACTAGAGTTTTATAGAATAATCGGCTCTGGCGGTCGTCATTAGTTTAAAGTATTGATATACCCAAGAATAAAGATTAGTAATAGGAAGATTTATAATATAAATGTATGGCAATAAAAGTATTGACACTAATATAAAAATTTGGCCCACCCCTCAAAAACCCCTTGAAAAAATGAAAAAAACCCAACCCCATGCCGACAACACCGAAGAATAGATGAAAAAATGTTTTGAATGTTATATTAACTGTTTGTAAAAATAATAAAAATCTTATAAAAAAATAAAAAAAACAATAAACAAATTAATCGTGCAAGGGGTCCTAGAAACCAATGAACCAGCAGGTGGGAAACACCAATAGTACACCAGAAAACTGATGGGTCTGTGCAATCGCCGGAGACTACAACAAAGCTAATCCTGAACATGCATTCAGCTAAGTGGCAACCGGTACCTAAAGTCGTTGCAGCCATACGCACTCACTTGGGAGAAAAATTTTGCCAAAGCTCAATTAGCCCAAGCATATCAACAACTTCAGTAGACCCAATAACAGCCGAGGCACAGACGAAATAACTCACCAAGGCTCAAAATGTGACAACTTCAATTTGGAGATGTGGCCCAGCTTCCAAAGCCCTCATGAACGCCTAAAATGGAATTAAAGGTCGTCACTCATACTTGATGACGTCCTAAGATTCACAAAAACATGAACCCAATAGAAGCCAAACTAAAGAAAGCTAAACAAAATTTAGAGAATCCGTCTGAAATAAATCAAAAAGGAAAAATGCTGTCCGATTGTCTGTCGCGTCAATTTAGGGTATTTAATTGACGAAAGAGGTATATCACCCTACAAGAAAAAAAGTCAAGAGCAATTAAAGATCGCACCAAACCTACGAAACAAAACAGACTCAAGCATTTTGATCTGAATAAACCTTTATACTACGTATCCTCGTCCCACCAAAGCAATGATAGCAGAACCATTGCATCGTTTACTGTATAAAAAAACTAATACTGGGGTCACAAGAAACAAACGAAGCTTCCAAACAAAGAAGACTTGTCACCTCAACACCGTCATTCAGTTTAGCAACACACTCCATGACAGTCACCTGTGACGCCTCACTGTCGATCGGTGCCACCCGGAGCCTACCAATTGCCGATGGGAAGAGGCACCCATCGCTTGTACTGCGACAAACCCTCCTCCAGAAGCGAACAACTATAAGCAACAGACGAGAGGCCCCTGCAATCATCACCGAGTAAACTTTCACGAATACCTCTATGGGAGGAAGCATTTCCAGTAAACGACCATAAATCCATACGAGGAATCTTTGTCGGAAACAAACCCACACCTGACCATTTATCCCCCGAATGACTAATGGTCCAGAATTCCAGCCGCATAAATCATATACATTGCTGCATCACCCGGAAAATCATCACGCCATCAGACACACTTAAGCGCACCATTGCCAACCCATCAAAGACGACCCAGCTCTGACTACTCGCTGCAACTACAATAAGCCTGCCCGAACTGCCATTGTCTGCCAATGAGCGCCAGCACACCGCAAAAGACCAGACTGCCTGTATGTTGGAATGGTCAGTAAAGGCGCCGAAAAATCAAAAAACTATAACTGAAAATTGTCAACCTTTTCGGACGGACTAACTGAACTGTCATCAAAAGGTTTTAGTTATGGCGATTGGGTGATAATCTTCCAGCTGCAGAAAGAAGTGTTGGTGCTCCAGAAGGCCAACCCAAGCAAGTAAATAATGAAAAGGCCTGCTAGGAGCTATGTCTGGTGCCTGGTAGAACAAGGAATTGAATACTGGTAGTCACATAAAAGTGCCAAAAACTAGATCCCTCCACCGGCAAAGCACCCAACAAGACTGGGAGACCGCCACGAGCCCGGCCTCCGAACATATGATTTGCAGGACCTACAGGGTGCAGATGTTTTGATTGCCGTAGAGCAATCAAATTGTTGGAAGTAAGTAATGTCATCGGCACTGCAACTGACCTGTTATCAAAGCAGTTTAAACAAATATTGCAACCATGGTTTCACTATTACTAAGTGTCCGCAAGGCCACGAACACCGCTATAATACACATTGGAACGTATAGTCTTTCTAGGTAAGCGCCACATTAACCACACCGCCCACCCAGCAAATGACGGGCGAGAGAACGGTCAGATATAAAGAAGGCCTAGAAAAATGGACCACGTGGGGATGTCCAAGACAAACAAACCCGTTACTCACACGACAACAGATCACCTGCCAGTCGTATAACGAACAAACGAGCCTCAGCAGAATATAATGGGAAAAACTCAGTCCCAATTTAGATAGATGCACCCAACATTACGCCTGGAAAAACCCCAACGTCACGCCAAGCCTATACTGCACATGAAATCGGCGACCATCTAACGAGCAAAAAAAATCACCGGACCCTTCTCTCGGAGCCATAATCACTACAAATAACAGGCCCCGTCCACTTCTAACTGGATGAGGAACATAGTGAAGTGCACATAACCAGCTGTCCTGAAACATCGGCGAAATACCCGCCAACCTCAAACAATAAAATCAATGAAAACACAGTAAGGGTGGGGGAATACAAGAAATAAAAAGAGGGTAAAAATGAACTAAAAAATAACCCGAAAAACATCTAACCATCAAAAAGACAAAAAAACACTAGGGTTAGATAACCAAGCAAAATAATCCCAAGGAACAAGAACCAGTCCTGAAGGGGCCAAGCCAACCACCGACCTGCCCCAGAAACAAGGGAGCGCAAACCACTGGCCTAGCAACTCAACGGTAGCAACAATCTGACTCCCCTTCCAGCGGCAGGAGAGAGCGAGAACAGCGTCCCAACCGAACCGCCGAGATTCTCCAAAGAAAATGAACCATCAGGCAATAAACACAAAGCCCCAACCTACCTGCGCGACTAGCGCACTCATAAAGGACTAAACAAAGGGAGGGTGTTCGTATAATTGAGATCCAAGTTGAACATTCTGATGCCCGAAAGGCCGAACGCGGTTGTTGCTAGGAACCAATCCAGGAGCCGCTTAAAGTGGCAAAGTTAAAGAAGACTTGTTGGCTATAACGAATTCACCTTAAAAAAAGGCTGCCGCCACTTCACCAAGTTCGTTCGTTGTTGTTAGTTTTGAATAAAGACTTGTCTGGAACCCAGTCAACCGCGTTTTCGACAGAACATACCGACTACAGCTTCTTTTCATGGTAAAACAGAACAGCAGTTATAAAAAATACATGAATAACACTAAAAGAATAAATCCCATATATACAATAATAATTCAAATTGCTGCCACAATAAAATAAGCTAACAATTTCAGTAAAACTGAAAGGCAGCTTCATCCAAGTGTAAGAGCCTTCACATAGTATAGCAGCTTTCATCCATAGCTCCGAAACTCTTTGCTCACAGATTTATGCTAAATAATGATGTATTACCAAATTTACCTTACTAATGAATTAATTTCATTTGAACAAACAGTGTATGACCTTAACAATGCATCAGGCTAAAATTCACAATAAAGATAAACCAAGAATTACATCCTAGTCTTTCTTGTCTAATTAATGCGATATGTAGATACCTTTGAATCATGGCTACCAAGTCATAAAAAGGCTAATTCAAATTTGCAACCTAAAAGTGCAAATCAGTCAGATTGAACTGAATTCACAGAGACCAAAAATAGAACATTTGCTGTACATAGAGTAAACGTGGTTAAGAGCCAAGATCAGTATCATAAGCATCGGATCATTGACACTATATCCTCAGATTCTGATTGCCATCCTCTGTTCACTCCGTCTCTATTTATTCTAATTGGAACATTATCACATCTATTTGACTTCCATAAAAAATAATACCTTGGTCGCAAAAGCCTAACCAAGTGGCATCAGAGGTGGTATTTCAGCAGTTCGACCAGTTCTGGAGAAGCCGTAGCTCGAAACTGTGAATTATTTGAGAGAATGGAAATCCACCTCTGACTGGCCTCAGCCTCATCATTCTGCCTCCCAAGCCCCCGATCGTCATTGTCTTCTTTTGTTGCCCTGCACAAGAACAAGAGCTGGAAAGCAAGTTGTGGGTGGAAGGAAATGATTAACAGCATCTCTTCCCCACCATGCCCATCAGACCAGCCCACGCACGCGACACCACCCACAGAACCTGCAGTAAAAAACAATTGAATCCACCATGGTTGCATTTACAATGCCGTAACTCATAGACCATATCTCACCACAAGTCGGGAGCGCAAAACGTCGACCTGCCCGAGAATTCCCAACCTAGACTGGAAGTTTGCCTGGAACTTACAACATCCTATAGAAAGCAATGCAAGGAAAGTCGATAACACTGCAAAAAATTAAGTGATCAGACCATTGAAGATTCAGAACAGCATCACCTCCACGGAGGGTTCTGGAGATTCCAAAATTCTAGTAGGAACTATACTAATTCGTGGCCACTTTTCTCCTTGCATCCGTCGCTGTGATACATCAAGATTCTCTCACCATGGGACAGTAGTATCCCGAAACCTATGTTTATCGGCAATATATGTTATGTCATAATCTGATCTATATTCCGTATTGTTCATGGTATAAGGAGGTGAGCCCTTTGAAGCTGTATCAATGAAAGTTCATTTTACATGTGTCTGATACGGTACATTCAAAGTGCACATAAATTTTACATAGTCTAAGTCTATTAAAAAAAATGAGTGATTCTGCAGAGCAAATCACAAAACCCTGCAGTGATTATGTGACAGGGGCCCAAACCAAAAGCCCAAGGATCGGATCAGGCCCATGGTGCTTTGATCCTGGGACCAATGGGTCCCTCGAACACAGGTGAAGAATCAGCCGGCAGTGGTCTCCTACCCGTGAAATGGACCGCACACAATAACAGAACTTGGAAGCCCATTTGGCTGGCAGAGTGCCCCGGCCACCACAAGTGCCCCCAATATTGATGAGTGACTGGCCACCCCCCATTTCGACCCGGCCCACACCGCCTCCGAAGTAAAACCAGCCCTCGAGCTGCCCTAGAATAATCAAGTTGAACACTTCCGATGTGCAAATTTACCAGACAATATACATAACATGCATGATGAACATCACGCATGCACATGTTATACCTCACCTTGCTGCCATAGTGGAATCATAGGGGCAGTTATAGAATATGCAGCACCTCCACCAACCAAACCCATTTGAATCCGGAAGAACCAACGGTTGACTCGCTTCTGGCATCCTTCGAGGCTCAGTAAAAGAGACCCAGATCTGTAAACTGACACGAAACAGCTCAGACAGCTCAGTGCGTACAAGCACATGGACCGTATATAATTAAAGGCCTGTCCACTGGCGCGACGAGGCAAAATGAGCATAAAGGACACAGGCGGATAGCAAATTTCGGGGGGTCCATCCCATTGTCCTCCCGCCCCAAAAGTGGAAAATTTGCACCAAACGAACGGAAAAGGAACGGACAGGGTAGATAGCGGGTAATGTTAAACGTATGCTTCATAGAAAGCTCCAAGCAGGATGCATAGATGCAAAACCGTCACTTGGGTGCACCTTCTATTCCGTGCACTAACGCTGTGTAACTTCCATCCTTTTGTTTCCCCCCGCTTTCATTTTCAGCTGCGGCGATGTGAAGGTTGCAAGAGCCCGGAGATCAAAGGATTACAGCCGTACTTAAGGAAATCGGACATAGAACGTTTTGCTCGGATGCTCACGATTACATGTACACAGGGAAAGTTCAGGCCGTTCACAAAGTTTGTGCAGCTCAAAAAAAGCTCTTGGGTGAGAAATTCAGGAACGGATGCTGAGGAAAGAGCGCATGAAAACACTACTGTAACAACGGGATCCATCGCGTGTCGTTTTCCAACAGATGGCAAGCTTTTTTTAATGTTTTACATCCTCTTTGCATCCGTTGGTGCAGTGGGACATGGGCTTAAGGGCTATTGCTGTTGCTATGACCAGGAAGGAATTCAGTTCAAAGGAAACTTTACTTATGTTTTCTAGTGCTTATTTCTTCATCTGTACTAAATTAGTTATTTATTTATTTGCTTATGGAAACAACCTATCAACCACATGGATCATAAAGGACCATTTTTCACCAAACAGCATTCAACTGAGGAGCAGGACGTAGCATCCAACCTGCACATGTTCTTGTGTTAGTGTGTAAACATTCTTCTCATCTGTGAGAAGTTGACCCATGACTGAAGAGCTGCTAAACTATCACACTTGTTTAAAGCCACTTAATGCTCAAGGGAACAACGCCTCTGGACATTTAAGAACTATAGTCCTTCAAAATGAAAGGAAACAACAATTGGACACTGATTCTATACGTACTCTTCTGTACAATCACTTGTACATTCTAAGTTCACACAGAAAAAAATTCTTATTGCAACAAAATAATTAAATACCAACTTCTTCTAGAGAGGAACCAGGGCCAAATAGGACTGAAATGTCTCAAAAGATACACATTAATCTGAAAGAGCAATTCCCTAAGAGGAAGAAGGTGTCATATGGAAAGTCCTAAATCGCTTTTATGTTCAATCAGCAGATCAAGTATCAACTTGGTCAAATGAGAATGCTTCACCAGGCTTGCAACTTAGTGTTAGGCAGACAATGTCATATCTTTTTTGCCCATTGCTATATAGGTGGTCTCCTTCATACTGGAAGACTTATGGCCAAGCCATGAGAATTAAAATTTCTAAAAATATTAATTATTTTTTAATTATTTTTTAATTTGTTTTTATTATAGTTTTCAACAATATAAATCACACTCATATTGATAACAATGTTTTGGCATCGACAAATACATATATCCTTATATACACATATACACACACCCCATCTATTAAGGTCTCTTGCTTGGTTTACCATAATCCTTCATCCTAGTCTTTAATTCTGTCGTTTAACCACTCATATCATTTACCCCATATTACATAATATTGTGAATCCTCTTTATCTTTCATTTCCAATGTAAGCTTATCCATTTCAGCACATTCTAGAACTGTTTGTATGACAAAGTCTTTTGAAGGGATATTAGCTCCTTTCCATAATTGTGCAAAAGCTATTCTGGCTGCTGTCAAAATATGTAATATAATATATATAATCTGTTTACTACAATTACCTGTAGTTATTCCTCATAGAAAGAGTTCCGGTTTGAATTCAGTTTGGTGCTTAATAATCTCTGGTAGCCAGTTTGTTTGTTTTTTTAATTTTAATCCAATATTTCCTGGTCTCGGGGCATAGCCACCACATATGAAATTAAAATGCAGCATAAAATGCTGACTCTGCCCCACTGCCAGAGATTCAATCCTGACTGGTTCAAAGTTGTCTCATCCTTCCATTGTTCCAAAGTTATAAAATCAGAGACCAGATTGTTGGGGTCAATATGCCAGAAACCAGTATATAAATCTAAGTGCTATTGCTATAAAAAGTTCTACAAAATGGGAAGAATTATAATGTGTTGAGTAACATGAAGGAAAGAAATAACATTTTTAGGGGGGAAATGCTAGGCTCTAAGCAATCTCTTGGCACATCTGTTAGCCCGTTATATTATACTGTCAACCCTAAACATGCTCAAGATCATCAGAGCAGGGGAATCCCTTTAAAAAGTCACATACACATACTAATCAAAATAGTTCTTTCTTTAAAAAAAATCCAAATCATTTAGATGTAGCAAACACTGCAAGTCTGGGGACTGGAGCTTTGATTGTCTTGTAATTAGTAACGCTTTTGTATTTTCTCAGTGTGATTCCCTGCAGATATTACTACCTTCCCAATTTAGTAGGTGACTTCAACTCAAAAGTTTGAACTGGAAAAGAACAAAGAACAGCCACACAATCTCCCTGGGTTGATTGGAAGCTTCTTTACTGATCACAAAGGTATCAGTCACGATTTAGAAATCCCACCACAGCCTTCAGCTCAACTTTCCCTTTCTTAGAAATGCAATTGGTGCAGGCTCATTAAAAATTAGGAATGGGAAGGGAAAGGGGGGGGGAATAAATACACATGGGCCTCATTTTAGCTCTAAATTAGTGAGCCTGCAAGATTAATTAAATATCCAATAGACATTCCAGACAGCAAAGGCGGACAAGGAAAAAAACTGTGTAATGGTAACACTGGGGAGAGAGGACAAGCAAAGGTGCTTTTGTGGAACACTCCAAGCAAAGAATGGTTCACTATTTCAATATAGTAGTTCAGAATTTTTCACTGAAGATCATTTCACTGCACTTGCTTTTAGTTCGATAAAAAATTATTGAAAGGAAATCTTCACCCTCTAAGTCAGGGGTATCAGGGTTGTGTTTGACTTTAGGGGGCCGAGGTGTGTGTATGACTGGGGGGCATGGCCAGCTCGATGTCACTCGGCGAGGCTCCGTTTTCAGATGTGATGGACTCTGTATTCACTGATGGAGGGTTGCAAGAGGCTGCCGTGGCCTAAAACAGAGTCTGGGTAGGCCATGCATGAGCTCATATTCATGCTTACAACACTGCAGCATCACCTTGGTCATGTAATTGAGATTCAAACAGCTAGCAACTGACTCATATTTGTGATGGTTGCAATGTCCCGGGGGTCATGTGATCCCCTTTTGCGACCTTCTGCTTTCTGGTGGGGCCACTTTTCACCCACCCCAGGCTCTGGAGCCTTTTGGTAAGCCTCTGGGAGGGTGAAAATGGCCTCCCCATGCTCTGGAGGCCCTCCAGAGGCCTGAAATAGGCCCTTTTTCAGCTTTCTGGAGCCCCCAGGAGGCCCATTTTTTGCCCTTCCTGAGCCTCCGTGCTGGTCCTGCACTTACTTGGCATCCAAATGGGCCACGTGGGGACACCTAAGAAGGGAGGGTTGGGTGAGGGCAGCCTGGGGTGGGATTTGCCGGTTCATTGAACCGGCCATAAAACTAACTACAGGTTCAGCTGAACTGGGGAGAACCAGTAGTAGCCCACTCCTGCCTGGGGTTCATGTGATCTTCTCTTATGACCTTCTGACAAGCAAAGTTAATGGGGAATCCAGATTCACTTAACAGCAGTGCTCCCAACTTAACAGCTGTGGTGATTCACTTAACAACTGTGACAAGCAAGGTTGTAACCAGAGGTGCTATTCAGCAGGTTTTGACAGTTTTGGAGAACCGGTAGAGGAAATTTTGAGTAGTTTGGAGAACTGGCAAATGCCACCTCTGGCTGGTTCTGTCCCCATCTATTCTCTGCGTCCCGAGTCCCAGCTGATTGGCTGGGTCTTCCTTGGTTGCCCCACACAGGAGAATGGAGCTGGAAAGCAGGTTAGTGGGGTGGGGAGGGAATGGGATAGTAAAAAAAAAAAATGAATTCCACCACTGGACAGTACAGCCAATACATCATTGACACACAGTCTTTCCTCTTCTTTTTTCCTAAGCTCTCCACTCATATTTAAAGCAGACCAGAGGTGGTATTCAGCAGATTCTGACCAGTTCTGGAGAACCAGTAGCGGAAATTTTGAGTAGTTCGGAGAACCGGCNTCTGAGTCCCAGCTGATTGGCTGGGTCTTCTTTGGTTGCCATGCACAGGAGAACGGAGCTGGAAAGCAGGTTAGTGGGGTGGGGAGGGAATGGGGTTTTGCAGCAATTTTCCCTCAGGAGTGGGGAGGAAATGGAGATTTTATAGCATCCTTTTCCTGCCATGCCCACCAAGCCATGCCCGCAGAAACAGTGGTAAAGAAATTTGAATCCCACTACTGGTTGTAACATGGGGCTCACTTAACAACTGTCTAGCTTAGCAACAGAATGTAAGCTACCTGTAAAAGGCATGAAATATGAAAAGGAAATATAGCTTCCCATCTCCTTCTCTCCTGGGAAAACCATCACTGTTTCCACTATGTGGACCCATATTATACATTGTCTTTTGCTATAAAAGCTTCTCCTTTCTTCTTTTTGAGCATCTCAACAAGTCTATTCAATCATGCATTCCCATTCCCAACCTTCTTTTTCCTCTTCCTCTTCCTCTTCCTCGTCCCTCATTCCCTCTTCCTTCATGTATCTGTAATGAGATTTGATCTCTACATGAACTATGATCAACCTGGAATTAAGGAGAAACTTCCCAACAGTGAAGTCAATCAACCAGTGAAACAGCTTGCCTTCAGGAGTTGTAGGTACTTCATCACTGGATATTTTCAAGTAAAGTCTGGACAACCACTTACCTGAAAAGATACAGGGTCTCCTGCTTGAGCAGGGGGTTGGAGTAGAAGACCTCCAAAGTCCCTTCCGGTTCTGTTCTGATTGATTGATTGATTGATTGATTGATTGATTGATTGATTAGCAGCTATATCTTTATTTCTGAGTTTCCAAAGAAATGGCAACTAAATTATTCATTAACTTCCAGTACTGGTCTTTCTGAACATGCACTTCTGTTTTTAGATATATTAGAGATTAACATTGAATATTGATATGTGGGAGAAATACACTGCCCTTTCTGTAAGAATTAACTAACTCATTATTTCCTACACAAAACTGTGAATCATCATGGATATTAAGTATTCATGTCTCACTGCCAGATACTGAAGGATACACAGTATTGTTTTCTTGTATATTAATCTATCCAGCTGTTTGAGGAGCCCTGAGAACCAAAGAAACTGTTGTAAGTTCCATCACACTTCATATGAGGTCATTTTTTTGCAGATTTAGTATGAAAGATGAATTTATTCTCGCTGAAAATACAGTAACAACAACAAAGGATCCTCATTTTAATTTATGGAAACTTGACATATTTTATTTACTCAGTTTCTTCTAGGGCTCCGAGAAGACTACACATCTTTAAAAAAATTTATTAGAGTTCATATTCTATAAGTAAAAATTATTATAAAAAGGTACATAAAGGAGAGAAAAAAATAGAAAAGGGAGATCCATCCCATTCATCTCCAACAAGTTCAATCAAGATTGAGATTTTATCACTATTGTTATCTCTTAAATTAAAGCCAAACATCTCTTCATTCAATATCCTCCCCCATCTTTCTATAAACCCACCTCTAGAATTTCCTTCCTCCCTATTGAATAGCAAATGTTAAGTTGCTTTTATTAGAAATAACAACAGCAGTATTACAATTTATATCTATTACACTAAATCTGAATCCACCCTTTCCCTTTAAACAAATCCCTCATTTCTTCTTTTCGAATAATCAAAATTCAGGCCCAAAAAACAATAACAATTAAACATTGCTAGAAATAATCACTGTCAAAAATCAAAAAGCCATAACACATATCCCAAAATAAATGAATTGTTTTATTATTTACTCCTTTCAGAAGAACCACAATTAAAATAAGGCATATATACGACATAATGTTTAAAATATAAAATACAAGATTAAAATATGTACAGATTAAACAAATCTTTCCCAGATACTAGCAACATTAATTGTGTTCTGTCATGTTGCCATGAGGGCCATGATTGGTACCCAAAGGGCAGGTATACATATGTATTGTCTGCATTTCACCATAATTGAAGAATTTATTCAAATTATCTCTGGATCTTGTGTCTGTACAGAATCTATTCAATGATTTCCATACTTCCCATCTTTCATCAGATGCCAGCTCCTCCATTGGTTACATCGAGTGTTGGTTCTTTGTAGCTTTCCGTAGATCCATTCCACTCTGCTTTCAAATTGTTCAAATTTTTCCATCAGCCTAAGGAAGCAATATTTTGCCATTTCTCAGACAAATTATTTTATTCTTTCTTTCTGAAAAGAGTCTTTAAAATTCTCAAAGAAAGTTCTAGCCTCTGTCTTCTCATAGTCTCCGTTTCTCTCGAAGTTTTTTTCTTCAACTTTAGCAAATCCTTTGTACTTCCAATGTAGCAACTTCAGCAAACCCCACTTGTTAAGTTCATTATAAGGAAATCATCCAAATCTCTCATTGGATTTATTATGTGTATTTCTTTGGCTATGTTGGAGTCATCAGCTTTCATTTGGTAAATTTATTATTTCCACTTCCAAGTAAACTGTGATTTTTAATTCCACCTTTACATCTGTTTTAGTTTTATTCAATGGGGCTTGATGCTCTGCAGCTACACCTGCTGAGGCTAATAAAGAGTTAAATAGTTTAAAAATCTCCTGTCACCATGAATCCAGCATTTCTTTCAAAGTAGCCATCTAATGTCCTTTAATGTCTAATCTTAAAAGTCTGTTTATCATGACAGAGTGTAAACAGAGGTTTCTCTCATAGAAGTGCTTTCAAATCAACATCAACATTATTTGTATTGTTTTTGTGAAAACACAAATAAAATTTATATTAAAAAAAAAGATCATAGAGTGCTTTCAAATCAAATCAAAATCTTAAATTAAGTCCATCTGACCTCTGAATCCATTTGAAACTTTCCAAAGCCAACAATTATCATCCTCTTGCTGTACGTTCCAAATAATTCAAATCTTTAAACTTATAGATGAACTTTTTGTTTATACTTTTGAAAGGACTGAAGGATAATCACCCAATGATTTCAATAAAACTTACCAGTTCAAAGGCTCCTAATGTTTAAGGAAAGCCAGAGAATAAAATTATAAAGTCCAAAATGATCAAGAGATGAGCCAAATGAACTAAAAAGCCATATAGGTGACATTAGTGGTTATAAGCTCAATGGAATCACATAACTCTCAACCAATTGCAAGGTGGAAGCAAAAACACACTAAAAAAGCAACTATACAGAGCACATGTGCGTAATCTGATACTCTCTTTAACTCCAGAGAGTTTCCACAGCCTGATTCATGCAATCAGATACAGTGGAACCTCAGGTCATGACTATAATCCATTCCAGGACTTTGGCCGCAACCTGATTTGGTCATGACCAGAAGCACGACCGACTGTGCATGTGTGGACAAAAAAAATTGGCGCAAAAGGGGAAATCGCTGCAGCAGGGAAAATCACAGTGCCTGTGTCTGGTCACCACCCAAAAATTTGTTCATGACCAGAAACAAAACTTTTCTGAAAATTCTGGTCATCACTCGATTTGGTCACGGACAAAAGTGTTCGCAACCTGAGGTTCCACTGTACTTTTTCAACCACAATGTGTGTCTCTCTTTTAAAGGAATGTTATCCTCTAAACTGCCAGCAGGCTCATCTGAAGTTCTGGAAGACTAGACTTCTAAGGAAGTCTGATATACAAGGATCATTCAAAGCAACCTTCTTGGAGTGGTGTGATGGCCTAGAGACTATGAGTTCAATCCTAGGTAGAGACAGATATTTCTCTCTCTAGGCACAGTGAAAATATATCTGCTGAACAAAGCTCCAGATTGGCAACAGGAAGGGCATCTGCCCATTAAACACTCAGCTAGCTCCATTCAGTTGCCCAGATTACACTCCACAAGAGATTATGGGGTCATGAAATGATCCTGATTCAAATCCACTTTCTTCAGCTTGATGCTCTAAAAATATTTTGGGACTATCATTTCAAAAATTCCCACACAGAAGTCATTATCAGGGTGTGGATTTTGATCTTTTGAATGGCCTCATATTCAAAACTAGGAAACCTCTTCAGGAGTTCACTTTATTTCGTTCCTACTTCATGTATTTGTAATGGGATTATTTCATCCTTGTTTTGATCAGTTTCATCTCCTCACTTTTTAAAAATGAATTTGGTTCTCGATTATAATTGAGTCAAATTAATTAAATGTCTTTTTCTCCTTTGCTTACTCTTTTCTTTATCAGTGCCTCTTTCTACAATGGTAAGAATTTTAAAAAGGCTGTAGGATAAATTCAACTTCCTGAATGGTTATTTAAACAGTACTTTTCCCTCCTTGTATTTATCAGAGCAGTGAGTGACTGTTATCTCTATTTGTTTAAAGAGACTAAAGATACCTTACACAAGATGTTTCTAGAACAGAAATAATTGTGGCCAGACTGACTTTATCTTTGTGCTTCTTTCACAAAAAAAGGAATTCCCTGCCTTGCAGGAATAGCTACTAACTTTCATTGTGCAGAGAGAAGCTTGACAAATGCTTACATTTTGGAAATATTGTGCTTCTTTAGTTTATATAAATCTTTATTGATCTAGGATATGTATAAAGCAGAATTCCAGATAAAGATTATTTCTATAAGTATGCAGCAACGTTTTGGCAGAATCTCATCTGCCATCATCAGGTTTCTGTATTGTGTTCATCTCTGAGTCAGACTTTCACAGCCGTTTCTGTTTTAAATTTGGTGCTAGCCTACGCTGTGCCAGAATGGTTTTTTT
>BHFT01004283.1:0-11692 GCA_004320025.1 Laticauda laticaudata
TGGAAAATTTGCTCGTCCGCTGTGTCCTTTTTACATACGTTTTGCATCCGTCGGCCAGTGTGACCTAGCCTTTAGAAGATCTGGAAGCTGTTTGAGACTTGCAAGGTACTTGAAAAGAACTATTTCATAGAGTGCCAGAAAAATGTGTGGAGCTTCCCTAAAGGGAAATGTTAGAAAGGATGTATGATGGGAATGTTGAAGTTGAAGTGTCTGCAGATTTTTATAAAAAATGTACATATATGAAACGTATTGCTGCAAGAAATGAGAACTAGAGAAAAATATGGTATAATTGGTACATAGAAAAAAGATAGCTGTTGGGAACATAATTGAAAAAAGAAAGGAACAGTTGAGATTGGAAGAGACAAAGAAAATGCAGAATGATTTTAATGAATATTAAAAACTGCTCTCAAAATGAGTGAAGAGAACCTCCTAAACAAGGAGCCTCCAGCTGAGTGAATGGAATGAAAAGGAAAAGTGATTGGAAAGACTTGGGATGAAGCTGAAATGAGGGAGTAGTAATTTAGAAATTTGTTTGGGAGTGATACTGATATTCTGAAGAGTCGAACTGAAAAGGAAATTAAAAACATCAGTGCCCAATGGGGGGCAAAGATGGAAAGAAAGTCAAAACATTATGAAAATGGTGAGGTTGTCTGTGTACACGGTATAACCAATGAGATGGAAAATATGGATGTTTATAGTTTCTGCAGTAGCTGTGCAGTTTTGTTTATGTGGGTGTGAACATTCTACTTGATCATTGGAAGAATATGGAAATGAATAAGTGTCTCTTGTGCTTCCTCCTGCTGGAATCTCTCATTTTTAGCTATAGTAATATCATTGACTGTTCTGTCCTAGGCTTCCCCAAAAAACCCTTAGCAAAATCTCAGTCCCAGCAAAACCTCTTTTATCACATCAATATGAATTTATTTCATACACAGTCAGCCAACAGCTTGGCAAACAGTCCTGCAAAGGTATACTAATTAACTTAGACCTTTATCAATCCTGGAACACTGCCCAGTAAAATTTCACACTCAGTGCTGATAGGGAAGGGCTGGGTTATACAGACAAATCTTCACAAGGCTGGAACAAACAAATGAACAAGAGGGTTGTTTTCCGCAAAAGCCCCCCTCCCCTTTTGCTTCTCTTTTAATCCTGATGGGAGGGGCCATTCATCATCCACCTTACTCCCACGTCGACCCTGAGTTTTTAATTGTGCCTTCCTTTTGGCAGGTCTCTCGCCTCACTGCTGTTTGAGCTCGAAGGCAGCTGATGACTGCCAGCCTGCCCCGGCCCCATCTCTGCCTCTGATCCAGAGCTCTCTTCCTAGCCTTCCTCAGCCTCCAGGACTGGCCCAGGTTCTTCCCCAACCTCCTCACTATTGTCCGAATCTGCTGCCAGCTCTGCCAGCCGCCAGTGAACAACAACATTAATTTTGCATGCCCAAATAAATTAAGGGGCAAATTGGGAGAGAGGTAGTTAAGGCCCCAGGCTAAAAAATGCTAGGCTGTAAGTTCTAGTCCTCCTTGGATATGGAGTTTACTGGATCTTGGACCAGTCACACCCTCTTAAGCCTACAAAGATGACAGTGGCAAATCACTTCTGAAATCTTGCCAAGAAAATTGCAGGGATTAAAATTAAAATTCTAGGGATTAAAAACTAACTCAAAGCACAATCACTCACTTACTCACTCACTCAAAGACAAAAAATTTGGGAGAAGGCTCTTTTGGAAATAATCCTGTCCCCAAGATAACCTTCTATGGTGCTATATTATTTACTTATATGGTTTTAGCTCCCTCAGTGCATTGAAGTTATTTTCTCTGACTTTTTAGTCTGTGTTACTTATATTAGTATTAAACAATGTCTTTGATAGTTTAATGATTTTACTCTTTGAAACATGTTATGATATCGTATGCAGCTATTGGCTTTTTTAAATTTTATTTTTTATAAATGCTATAGTTAAACAGAGTCTATACCCCAAAGTCAGTGCTTCCCAACCTTGGCAACTTTAAAGCATGTGAATGTCAATTCCCAACTCTGGTTGAAAGTCCACATACTGTATCTTAAAGTTGCCAAGGTTGGGAAACACTACTGTAGGGGATAAAGAAGTAGTAGTCCTAACTTTAGATCTACCTGTGGAGCAAAGGGAGGTGCTGCTAATCAACTGGTGCTCTCACTGAGCAGCTACTATTGATTTACAGATAATCAGAGTTGGAAGGGACCTTGTAGGTCATCTAGTCCAACCCCCCGCCTAAGTAGGAGACCCTACACCATTTCTGACCAACGGCAATCCAATCTCTTCTTGAAAGTCTCAAGTGTTGACATCCCACAACTTCCAAGGGCAAGTTGTTCCATTGGTTGATTGTTCTGTCAGAAAGTTCCTCCTTATTTCCAGATTAAATCTTTCCTTGTTCAGTTTCCATCCATTATTCCTTGTCTGATCAACAGGCACTTTAGAAAATAGCTTGAACCCTCCCTCTCTGTGGCAGCCCCTCAGATATTGGAAAACTGCTATCATGTTTCCCCCTGGTCCTTCTCTTCACGAAACTAGCCATGCCCAGTTCTTGTAACCGTTCTTCATATGTTTTAGCCTCCAGTCCCCTAATCATCCTGGTTGGTCTTCTCTGCCTCGAAAACTTTTTTATAGTGTGGTGACCAAAACTGGATGCAGTACTCTAGATGTGGTCTTACTAAGGAATTATAGAGTGGTATTAGTACCTCATTTGATCTTGATTGTATTCCTCTGTTAGGATTGCATTAGTTTTTTGGGCTGCTGCTGCACGCTGCTGGCTCATATTTAGCTGACTAAGACTCCAAGATCCCTCTCATAGTTACTGCTATTAAGCCTGGTTTTACCCAGTCTATATGTGTACTTTTGTTATTTCTTGCCTAAGTGTAGGACTTTATTTTTCTCTACACTGAATTTCATTTTATTAGATATGACCCAGTATTCAAGTCTATCAAGATCCATCTGGATCTTGATCCTATCTTCTTGGGTGTTAGCTATTCCTGCCAGCTTAGTATCATCTGCAAATTTGGTAAGTTCCCCTTCTATTCCCTCATCTAAGTCATTAGTGAAGATATTGAAGGGTACTGGGCCTAAGATAGAACCTTGTCTAAACCTACTGCTTACTTCCCTCTATGTAGACTTA
Source organism: Laticauda laticaudata (assembly GCA_004320025.1). NCBI lineage: Eukaryota > Metazoa > Chordata > Lepidosauria > Squamata > Elapidae > Laticauda > Laticauda laticaudata. The sequence continues at coordinate 3,147 of BHFT01004283.1, forward strand.
GACCCATTAAGGACTATTCATTGAGTACAGTTTGTCAGCCAGTTGTGAATCCATCTGGTGGTGATGCTATCTATTCCACTTTGTTTCTAGCTTACCAAGAAGTAGGTTGTAGTCTACTTTGTTGAATGCCTTCCTGAAATCTAAGTATATTATGTCCACATAATATTGCTTAGACCTCAGCCTCTTCCTCCTACAGTCACAAAGTTTGTGGCAAATGGGAAACTTCTGTTTGCAATAAGCAAGTAGCGCTGCAAATTGGCTGCATTGAATAGGACTGTCTAGGCAGTTTTCCGAGGATACGCTGTTTCCAGGTGCTAATCTCTTAGCATGGCATCTCAGTCAAAGAGCCAAAATACAGAATCATGTAGTGAGATATATGACATTCTGGTGGGCAAATGAAAATTTTCAAATTTAGTTTCTTTCTTTCTTTAGGAAAGACTTGGATTATCAGCAAAATAAACTGAGAAGAGAGGACAATATATTTAGTTTCAGGCTGAAGTCAGTCTGTCATTCAGTGCTATCTCTTAGATAGGAAGGGCTTGGAAACCTTCTCATGATTCTGTAACTTGTTGCATAATCACATAGAAAATAACTTGCCCAGCTCTAAACATCAGAATTGTCTATTTGAGCCCTGTTTCTTTCCCATTCTGAAATCAGAAGACTGAGAGCAGCAGGTTGTCTGGAAATATTAACTGATGACTTCATCAGGTAAACTTTCTAGATGTCTTTTCCTCTGAATCTTTTCATTGAGTATTTTGGTTTGCAGTGGTGTTTTAACTTGCCTTAAATACATATGCATATATTCTTGTGGCCTATATTTGTTTTTCTTCTTAGAGGTTAATGAAAATCATAATGCAAAGCATTCATCTGATGAGTGTTATGGAGATCCCTGCTGTAAAATGTGATAAACATAATTATCATATGTCTTTAAAAGCTGGGAGACTAAGGGGAAAGAAATGTTCTCTTCAATCCAAGATACAGTTGAATTGTTATGCAGAAAACTTTGGATTTGTCCTGAAGGAGGGATGAGCTGTTCTGATTAATGGTGCAAAATGTTGATCAATGGCTATATTTAAAAGCCATCCACACCCCCAACAGTTCTTGTCCTAAGAAGCAACACACCATGCCACCAATTCTCCATGTTGTACCATTGGTACAACACAACCAATCCTGAATTATATTTGATATTTTATATATAATGGAAACCCACAGCTCTTGTTGTTTATTCTGGGACAAAGGGAAAAGGGAAAAAAAAGATAACAAGTGGTTTAGGTTAAATCTGAACAAAAGTTGTAAATTGGCACTTGCCATTGTTTGCAAAATTGAAACAAGGGCCAGCGGAAATGAAATGAAATACATGACACAGATTTCAGCATATAATCATAAATCCAAAACTGAAATTGAATCAGCTAATGATACTTTACATTAATAAAATTTGTGTTCACCATTTAGTTCTACCCCTGCCCTTTAAAATGAAGAACAGGACATGGAGTACAGGCAACACAATGTACACCTTGTCCTCAAGTCAGATCAGTATTGGCTGTCTTTCAGATAGTATTAAGTTTTAAGCTTTTTCTAATAAAAAAAAGCAGGATCAGGGTTATAATTCAGAATAAAGCTTAACTGACTCTTCAATGTTAATTAGTAACAATCAAAGATGGAATCAAAACTATTCCCAAGCAGACTGACCACCAAAATTATTACTGTTTGAAATGGCTTTTAGGTTTTTCTTCTTAATTCGACTCACTAAATACTTCATTGTTTAAGATGCATTGAAATTATTTTAGAAAAGATTTCTTAAAGTTCAGGCAATTTTAGGTTTGAAATAGTGGTAAGCCAGCAAACCAGGAGATGCCTAAAGCCCATGTCACACCGAACCAACGGATGCAAAGAGGATGTAAAATGGACAAAAAAGCTTGCCATCCATTGGAAACGCGAATGTACTCACTGCCTCCGTTTTGCTTCCTCTCTATCCGTCCAGCATCCGTTTATTACGTTTCATCCACTCCAAAAGTTCTGAACTGCCCAAAACTTGGCGCGAAAATGTATCCAGTTCGTCCTTCTGCATCGCTATGCATCCGCTACGCATCCGTTCTGCATCCGTTACTCATCCGCATATCCGCTAGGCATCCGCTGCGCATCCACGCAACTCGCATGCCGCTCGGACGCAGGGAGGAAGCGCGAACAGATGCGGAACGGATGCAGAACGGATGCAGAACAGATGACAAGTGAAACAAAGCATTTAAAACAAATAAAACGTTCGCAGAGAGACCTACTCTCGGATATTAAGGATGTCTACAGGATGCCTAGAGGATGCCTAGAGGATGCAAAGGACACCTATACTGCCTATAAAAAGGGGGAGCAAACTCACCTGCATCTCACTTTCAGAACAGCAGCCAAGCTGTGCAGACCTCTGCAGCCTTCATCTGACTCTTTCTCTTTCCACAGCATCCAGTCATTCCACTGTGGATCGTAACACAGTCCTTTTGGCAGCCACCATCCTTCTGCAACAGTACGAAGCCATCTACAGGCTCTGTGAACTCTACTACGGGAAAGAAAAGGAGGCGGCCAAGAAGCATCTGGGTCCGAAGATGGATCGCCAGAAGAGCAGAGTACGGACTGTACAACAAGCTGATGGTGGAGCTCAGGAATGAAGACACTCGGGCATTCCAGAACTTCACGAGGAGGCCTCCAGCCATGTTTGACGAAGTTGTGCAGCGGCTGAGACCCAGTTGACCAAGCAGAACACCAACTTCCGGCCCAGCCTGGAACCTGGCTCAAGGTGGCACTCACTCTGCCGCCACCAGGCCTCCGGGAGCACCTACAAAGTATGCATTATGGCTGGAGGGTGCCACACAACACCATCAGCATTGTGGTCAGAGAAGTGGTGCAGGCCATCATCGAAGAATACAAGGAGGAGCTCCTCCAGTGCCCCTCCACTGAAGAAGGATGGAAGAAAGTTGCAAGTAGTGGTATCAAAGGTGGAACTTCCCACACATCTTTGGAGCCATAGATGCAAGCACGTGGCCTGCAAAGCTCCAGCCAACTCAGGGTCCACTTATTTCAACTACAAGAGCTTCTTCAGCATCATCCTCTTCGCCATGGTCGATGCTGACTACAAGTTCATTTACATCGATGCTTCAGGCAACGGGTCATCTTTCAGATGCCCAGGTATACAATGCCAGTCACCTCAAGGAGGGGCTGGAAGCCAACCTCATCGTGGGCTTCCCAGATCCAGACCCCCTGCCCAACGACACACAAGATGTGCCCTACTTTATCGTGGGGGATGACGCCTTCTCCCTCAGAACCTACCTCATTGAAGCCCTACACTTCAAATACCTACCCGTGAAAGAGGGATCTTCAACTACAGGCTGTCCAGGGCAAGCGGGTGGTGAGAACGCCTTTGGCATGCTGGCCAACAGGTTCCAGGTACTTCTCACCACCATGCAGCATTGCCCAGAGACCGTGAGAGGGATCGTGAAGCTTGCTGCATCCTGCACAATCTCATGTGCACCTGCCACCCAGTGTGCAGAACAGGCTTGTGACCGTCAACAAGCAATGGGACATGGAGCCTGGGGAATGGAAGCAAGGGCGAAACCTGATAGACACTGAGGATGTGCAAGACCCCAACAGAGCCTCACGTGAAGGAGAAGCAGCGCAACCTCCTGAAACACTGTTGCAACTCCCCAGCTGGAGCGTTGGAGTGGCAAGACGGATGATAGATCCTTAATGGATGCTTCCTTCAGTCCTGTCTCATCAACCGATGAGATTGGCCATGTATGTTGGGTTGCCTACAGTGAACAGGGGTTTAATAAAGAGTTGTGTTTCTCTTCACATGTGTATGATATTGATTACATTATTTATTGATAATAAAGGGCCATAGGTGTGCACCTGGGAGGATGGACCATACAGTCCCACTATGCTTGCACTGGAGGCTTATCTATCCCACAGCTATCTTAACCCACCCCACTGCTATCTTAACCCATCCACAAGCATTTTAAGGCTTAAACCATTCTAAAAAGTAATTTCCAGACTTTATTGAAAAAAAAAATGAAGCAAGTGTGTAATCAAAGATAAACTTTATTGAACAAGCTGTAAAACAAAAATGACCCAAGTCAAATGTCCAAATAAAGTCCACAGGTAGCCAGCTACCTTGTCTCTGCCACTCTTATATGTCACTCGGAGGTGTGCCCAGTCTCAGGGTGAAGGGTCCAGGTGCTTGGTGGTGGTGGTGCTGGAGTGCCTGGCCCTGAGAGAACAACAGGGGACGGTGCGTTTAGGAAGGTGTCGGGCAACTGGCTCAGCCCCGTGATGCTGAGAGTCCTTCCTCCATGCCATGGGTGTCAGCCCCAGTACTGATGCAGATGTACTGAGGCCAGCTTGGCTGTGGGGTGGAGGAAGGATAGTGTAGTGGGGCTGGCTGCTTCTGCAGCTGGGTAGGACTGGCATGGTGGCATCGCTGTCATCGGTGCATCATTGTCATGGTGCATCGGTGCATCAGTGGGTCTACGGTGGCAACAGTGTCGCCCGATGACTCTGTGCCTGGACTGGGAAGGGCTGCTGCCTGTGCTGCGTGACCTCCTGGTAGCCATAGCCTTGGTAGGTAAGGCCTGTGTGAAGCCTTGGAAGGAGGGACATCACCTGGGTGGAGGAGCAGACCTGGACTGGGTGGGAGGAGGTTCCTCTGGTCTGGAGGGTTTGTGAAGCAGCTCCGTGATCCGGTCCTTCACACCTGGTACTGGGGATCCGCCATGTCCTTGAGTCTGTTGACATAGTGGAGAAGGGCTTGCGGTTGGAGTATGAGGAGTCGGTGTGAACCAGCTGAGAGAGGAGATCTATGCTGGTGCGGATGGTGTCCCTATCTCCAGCAGACAGTGTGCTCTGCCCCTCTTACAGTCCGGCTCTCTTGTCCTTTCTGTGGAGGTGGAGCTGGGGTGTGGATGTGGCTAGGACGTGTGTGGACTCGATGTCTCCTTTCTCCCACCGCACCAGGGAGTCCTCCATGCACTCCACCATGGTTACCACACCTGTCCCTGGGTTCTCCGCCGTGGCACACTCCACAGAAACCTGCCTGGAGACAGGGACTGACTCTCGGCTGGAAGAGGACTGGCTGTCAGCAAGCTGCCGGAGAGAGAGAGGGTAGTGAGAGGGGCTGCGTGCTCCTCGGTGCGATCTCACCCTCCAGGAAGCTGCACCTGGCCATGACGTAGGTCTCTCTGTCTGTGCAGCTTCACAGTGGCTGGCCAGATTCTTCAGGTGCAGCTTCCCGTACCAGTCTGCATGTGCTTCCACCAGCCGAGCACCTCCAAAGTGTAACCCCATACTCTCCGCCCTCTCTCTCCAAGCAGCCTGCTTCCTTTTGTGTCCCGTTACAGCCGGTGTCCCTTTCCACCACAGATAGTCATTCTCTCTCAGCCATTCCAGCACCTCATCCTCATCGCCTCCTCAATGTAGTCTTGCCTCCTTCCCATCCCCGCATACGCCTCTTCCTCCTTTGGCAGGACCAGATGGCCCTCATCAGAGGGGCTCCCAGTGGTAGGGCTGCTCCTCCACACCACCAAGCACAGCCAGCACCAGCAGGATCATCATCATCATCATCCTCACCAGCAAGATCATAATCAGCAGCACCAGCAGCAGCAGCACCAGCAGCAGTAGCAGCAGCAGGATCATCAAGCAGCAGCACGGCGGCAGCAGCAGCAGGATCAGCAGCAGCAGCAGCAGCAGCAGGACCAGGATCACAGCAGCAGAGTAATCAACAGCAGCGCCAGCAAGTCCAGGAGCATGAGCAGGATGAGCAGACGAGCAAGACCAGGAGCACGAGCAGGACGAGCAAGTCCAGGAGCACGAAGGCATCGAGCAGGATCAGCAGGACCAGGAGCAGCTTCAACAGAGTAAGCACCAGCAAAGCACCAGCAGAAGCACCACCGCCAGGAGCAGCTTCAGCAGAAGCCCCAGCAGAAGCAGAGTCAGGGGCAAGGGACGGGAGGTTGCCCTGTCCCCTCTGCCAGGGATGGCGCAGTTTGCTGAGCTTTCGCTTCCTCCCCATGTTTTGGGTTTGCTGGCTGGCACAGAGCTGGCAGGCACCAAGGCTGGCACCAAGGCTGTACACCAAGGCTGGCAGGAATCAGGCACGAAGGCTGCAGGCAGGCATCAAGGCTGCAGGAAGCCTGGCAGGTAGGCGCAGGAAGGCTGGCAAGAGCTGGCAGGTAGGCTGGCAGGAAGCCTGGCAGAAAGGCTGGCAGGAAGCCTGGAAGAAAGGCTGGCAGGCAGACATGCAGGCAGGCAGCCAAGAACTCGAAAGTGTCCAGCAGCAGGTCTTTCCTCGGAATGCTGGCCACGTGCGAGGCTGCTTCCCTTTATATCCACATGGCTTGGCAATACATCCCCCCCGCATTCGCAATTAACGCTCGGCATCCGTTAGGCTTCCGCTGTGCATCTGCTAGGCTTCCGCTGTGCATCCGCTTCATCCGCTGTGCATCCCTCTGCATCTGCTGTATCCGTTCCGCGTCCGCTTTGCTGAGGCCCCCGGAAAGCCTGCAGATGTGCCATCCGCTCCCATCCACTCCTATCCGCTTCCATCCGCTGGGCTTCCATTCCGCATCCGTTTTCCATCCGCCCTGCATCCTCCCCACGTCCGTGTTATCCGCTCCGGTTATGCAAATTTTTGCCCCTTTTGAGAGCGGTAACAATGGATGGAACATTTTGCTCGTCCGCTGTGTCCTTTTTGCATCCGTTGGGCAGTGTGACATGGGCTTAAGACACAAATTTCACTAATTGGTAAAAGGCAAAATTCACTAGAAGTTTTCTTATATAAACCTTATTAAAAGTCAAATCTCATTTTCTTCTGTTCATTGTACTAAAGCATCAATGAGCATACTTTGAAGTAAATTGCAGTGAGTCAAATTAAATTAATACTCTCATTTTAAAAATGCTTGGACTGACCCTCTTCAGTTTTGAAGAAAGAACAGATACTTTGGCTTGTTTCTTTCTCTTGGAAGAAAGAAGTAAAAAATAACCTCCTGACTGCCAAATACATTCTTAACTACAGTGTCTTCAAACATAGATGGGATGTCTGTAGAGAACAAAGAAATGGTATAATCCTGGTTTTAAAAACATGTATATTTTTATCTGAAACTCCATACAGTTGTTTTTTCTTCAAAGGAGAGCTTTAAGTATCTTTCTCAGAAGTGTGTTTTGTATAATATGTAGTCTGATTCTGTTTGTTTTGTATAATATGTAGTCTGGCTTAAAAAAGTGATCATTCTTGATAGCTCGAACCTCAAATCCTATCAAATTTTATTGTGATCACAGACCAGTGAATACACACACACACACACACAGAGAGAGAGAGAGAGAGAGAGAGAGGAAAAGACTTTAGAATGAAGCCCCTTTTAGATTTTAAATCTTAGAATGAACCACATACATATACATGCAAATTTTCTTGTGAAATCCTCAAGGCTGAAACTATTTCCCAACATGTTCTGAAGTTATCTTTATCAGAAAAGTTTCTACTGTGCCCGGTTTAATCTGACACACATATTTATCTTTCATCTGTCAACTGGCAAAAATCTCCAAGTGACCCTAGAACTATATTTTTGTTATTTTTCTCATCTTCCCACATGCCCCCGCCAATGGTATAGAATTATTGTTATTTGACTTTTAAAATACAACATTCAAAGAAAATTCCCTAAAAATTCCCTTCACTAAAAATGCAACTTTTACCCTAAAGTGAAAGTAGTCACTATTTGACAAGGTACTATTTAGCATTTTATTGATTTGCAAATTCAGTTATCAAACTTCATTCTTACCACTGAGGTGACCTAGATAGTATCTGACATGGTTTTTGCCTATTTCTCATGCCAAATGTATGTAAGTTAATTTAATGTTACAGGAACACAGACTGAGAGATTTAGAGGTTTGATAGAACCACTGGTCTTTCTTTCCTAGTGCTCGCGACCAGATTTTGACTCAAATGGGACAATCTACCTGAGAAAAATTGTTTCCTAATATGATGGAAGCTGTAACAGTTCTCAGTTCTCAGAATGACAATTCTTCAAGCTAGATATTTCAGAACTTGTTTCCACAATTATCCCTCCCTATTTCAAGAGTTTGTTCTTCAGTTGGGAAAATAAATCTTACTTCTATGTTAATACATAACAAATATCAAAATAACACTTGTTTCATTTTCTTCCTATTACTGTTTTGATGATATGCCAAATAAAAACTCTTGAATTATTTCATTTTTAAAAATTTTAGTGATTTCAGTCAGACATCGATATAAACTAATATTGGAAAGATTAATTAAATTAAAACTCAGCTCCAACAATAATTGTTTCGTTCCTCTTTGCAGAAGTTTAATTTTACATAAGAAATTGTCACTAGTTTAGTTCAACTGATTTCATGAATTGAAGCTTTCTATTTATAGCTAAAAGGCCAAACCATCCAAAGGGCCTGTCACATAGGCTGACCGATGCAAAACGTATGTAAAAAGGACACAGCGGACGAGAAAATTTTCCATCCGTTGTTATCTGCTCTCAAAAGTGCCC
>BHFT01004284.1:0-70304 GCA_004320025.1 Laticauda laticaudata
GACGTGTAACAGATGACAACGGACGTAGAACATTTGTTGCCCGTATGTGTTGCGGATGTACATCGTACGCGGCAGAAAGTTCATCCGCTCAAAAAGTTTTGTGAAGCTCAAAACTTTGAGTGGATGAAATAGCAGTAGACAGATGTTTGATGGAGAGAGCATATGAAACACATACGCAGTGAGTACACAATGGATGCATCGCGTTTTCCAACGGATGGTAAGCTTTTTTGTTCGTTTTACATCCTCTTTGCATCCGTTGGTGCAGTGGGACATGGGCTTAAGGCTTCCCCCATTCCACCCGCTCTTATTTGCTGCACGATCATTCGTAAGTAAGAAGTACAATTTCTTAAAAGAAAGGTGCATGAAAAATGTCAAAAATAAAGCAATAAAGTTAAAGAACAAGATGTATTAGAAAGCTTTTGTCAGAATATATTCATGAACTGGAATAGGTCAGCCAGTGAACAGGCATAACAACTAAGTCAGCCACTGAGGACTGTTTTGGAAACTGAAACTAGAAGTATCCTAGGCTGGAAACTGAAACTAGAAGTAGACTAGAGAAGCTAAGCCCTGTGTCTGTCTATTGAAGATCAAACTAACTTGCTTGCTTGCTGAACTAAATTGAAACTGATGTCTGTTTCTGAACTGCTGAAGTTACTTGCAGTATGTTTCTCTCTGAGTTTGCTCCATGTTGGAGAACTACAACTGGTTTGTAAAATCTATTTATGTTTATAAAGATGTTAAATTAAGCATCAGCCATCTGTATGTATTTTTCTGGCACTGAATTAACGCTGCAGAACTCTGAAAAGCTTTGACTTTTTAAAAAAGTGCTTTTTTGTGTTTTTTTAAAGTTTGGTATTTTGAAGGGAAAAAGGAGGGGGAAAGGGAGGGAACCTTTCCCTGCTCTTTTTTTTCCTCTTCATTTTTTTAGGCCAAAGAATTTGAAAGAATACATTTTGTAAATAAAAATGGTGACAGCTCACAGATGACTAGATGCAAATAGAAATACAGGTTATTTCCATTGCAAGGAAGATAAAGCAGGAATGGTTAAATTGATTGCTTTATTTAAAGAGGAAAATATGTTCTTATTTGGATAGTACTTCTGGAATTTGTGCTTGTGAAGAAAGAAAATGAAATTTGTTCTTAGTTTTGTTGATTTGGAAAGATTTGATGTAATAGAAATGGCTAGTTATATACTGTATTAATGTGTAAAAGTAAGAAGTTGAGGCTGCAGTGTGCTTATCTTGTACAGTGCTGGGAAGAGTTGGAAATCAATGCCCCCTTTTCTTTCTTTTTCTCTTCCCCCTTGTATTTCACACTCCCTTTTCCCCATCCCCTTTCCTGACCTCAATTTCCTATTTTCTTTTCTCTTTTTTTGTATTTTATATTTTATATAGTAAAATAAAAATGTTAAAGAAAAAAAATGTGAAAATAAGATGGTTTTCTTAATCTTCTTTTTGTTTCCCATTGTTTAAAATTAGCGATAAAGGTAGTCCCCAACTTAAGACTACAATTGAGCCCAACAATCCTCTTATTAAGTGAGACATTTGTTACGAGTTTTGCCCCATTTTATGACCTTTCTTGCCTTGGTGGTTAAGTGAATCACTGCAGTTGATAAATTAGTAACATGGTTGTTAAGTGAATCTGGCTTCCCCCATTTATTTTGCTTGTCAAAAGGTCGCAAAAGGGGATCACCTGACCACCTAGGACACTGCAATGGTCATAAGTGTGAACCAGTTGCTAAGCATCCAAATTTTGCTCACATGATCATAAGGATACTGTAAAGGTTATAAGTGTGAAACATGCCCATAAGTCACTTTTTCAATGCCGTTGTAACTTTGACTGGTCACTAAATGAACTATTGTAAGTCGAGGACTACCTGTCCTTAGTAAGAAGCTATGAAGAGGGAGATCAAAAAGTTTAGAAAGAATTCAAATCAAAACCTTCGCAGAAATTGCAAATAAAAGGTGACCAACCCTACTTTAAGAAATATTTTTGTCGCTTTAGCAAAAGATCAAGCGGTGCCGATCTTTTTTGATTATTTATTTGTTTAAACACGTATTCACTGCATTTATAATCTACCACAATCTGAAAAGATTCTGGAAGGTGAGGAAGTGTGAAAATCACTTGTAAGTCACTTTTTTCAGTGCTCTTGTAACCTTAAATGGTCACTGGATGAATGGTTGCAAGTCAAAGACTATCTGTACAAGACATTTCACTTCCAGATATCATGCAACCTGTTTTGCAATTGTCAGAATCTGAGGCACAGTTCATACTAGAATTAGGTCAGAATTTGGCTAAAGATGGGAGGCTCAAGAAGATGAATTTATAGAATTGAAGGTTCTTGGATGAGAAGCGAAACAAAGAAAATCAGAGAGTCCAATTGCCCTTAAAATAAAAGCACCTTTGGGACACACAAGGAAGATGGGAAAAATAAATCTGGAATACTTTGAAAACAAGTGTCTTTGGGACATTCTGTGCAAGTGAAAGATCAGACTTTAAAAGAAGCCTATGTTACTCTTTGAGTCAGGCTTGGTTCTCAGCAAGTACCTGGATGATTGGGTGAGAAGAAAATCCACAGAGTTCAAAGAGAAGGAAGGAAGGAAATGGAAGGAACGGGGGAGGGAGGGAAAAGATGGGAAAAGGAAGGAAGGAAAGGCAGGAGGGAGGAGACAGGAGAAGGAAGGAAGGATAGAAGAAAAGAAGGGGGGAAGAGAGGGAGGGATGAGACAAGAAAAGGAAAGGAGAAGGGAAGAAGGGAGGGAGGAGACAGGAAAAGGAAGGGAAGAAGGAGACAGGAAAAGGAAGGAAGGAAGGAAAGAAGGCAGGGAGGGAGGAAACAGGAAAAGGGAGGGAGGGAGGGAAGAGACAGGAAAATTAAAGAAGGAAGGAAGGAAAGAAGGGAGGAAGAGAGGGAGGGAGGAGACAGGAAAAGGAAGGAAAGAAGGTTGTTTTCCTGTCAGTTTTCTTGACAGGATCTTTCAGGAGTGGTTTGCCTTTGTCTTCTTCATAGGGATGACAGAAAATGACAGGCTCAAATCCCCCAGCTGGCTCCATTCCTAAGACAGAACTAGAACTTACAGTCTCCTGGTGTTTTTTTCCCACAGGATAGATTGGGAAGAGGTGAAACAGCCCAGAAGGCAGCAACAGGTAATCCCTTCCGTCCTGTTCAGAAAAGTACATGTAGTCAGCCAGAGAAGGCAAACTTGACTTCAGGCTATTTTCCCCTTCTAATCAATTGTGGAAATCTTTCTTGATGCTGAAAGAAAAATCTATCCCAGTCATTCTAGCTTTGGTGGAAGGATTTATTTGCATCGAGCGAGAGTTGAGTCCTCTTAGTAATAGGGAATCAGCAGCAATCAGGCTGTGGCAACTGTCTGGAGAGTGGAAAGATTAGCTTTAATCTCAGTCCGAGCCGTTACAATCAAGGGGTAACATCTCCTGCAATCTCAGGCAGCTCGGAAGAGGAATATGTGGCCGGCTTATTCCAACCCTCTTCAAGAGTCTTGTTCCCCTAAAAGTTATAAAGTGCAGAATTGTTTTCCCTAAATATAACACAGTGGATTGCCTCCCTGTACCACAGTCACATGAAACCACTTCTCAGGCTGGCGATTGTAAGCTTTTTTTCTAACGCCAGTTATGTTTTCCTTTGATATTTTCACAGAGGTTTGACTTGATGATAGCAGTCATTTTCTGTATTTAGGTAATTGGATCAAAAGCAAGAGGCCCTCCTTCTTTCCTTCTTTCCTTACACCTTCCCTCCCTCACTTCCTCACTTCTTTCTTCTGGTTCCTTCCTTCCTCCTTTCCTTCTGCTCTCTGTCTCCTTATCCTCCCTTACTCCCTCTGTCCTTTTTCTTCCTTCTTCTCTCCCTCTGTCTCCTTCCTTTTTTCTTTTTCCCCTTCTGTCTCCTTCTTCCCTTTTTCTCTTTCTATCTTCTATCCTTCCTCCCTCTCTCCCTTCCCCCCCCCTCCCTCTCTCTCTCAGTGAAATGACTTGTCTNCCCCCCCCCCCCCCGTTCCCTGATCCAAAAACGAAACAAAAAGGAGAAACTGCCAGGTAAGAGACCCTTCTCTGCCATTTTGGTGGAGATGGAAGAAAACCAAGCTCGATGGGCTTGGAGAAGCCGTCTCCCCTTGCAGACCACAGGTGCTCTCCAAGATGTGGTTATGGCAACAACATAAACGACGGATAATTGCTTTTGTGACAATTTGCCAATTAAATTAGACTCAGCAGAATAACATAATGACAATTTGTTATGCTCCAGTGGGCACTAACATACCCATCATAATTAAATGCCACGATGGAAATGGAAGGTGGTGCTTTCCAAGAAGATATAACCCCAATTCCACCCTGTGAAACATTATAGGTTGGAGCCTGATATTTAATTTCAGGAGGATAATGGCATTTAGCATACAGCAGAATAAGCTTGGAGTATGTTTCATTGGGGGTGGTGAGATGGTGGAAATCAGGTAGGTCCAGCCATGCCAGGATGGCCACCATTACCCCTCATCTGCAGTAGGTTTGTGGTTGGGAAAGTTGGACTTTACAAAAGAAAGACAGGAAGAAAATTGACTTATTTGAGTTATGGTGCTGGAGAAGGCTCCTGCATATTCCTTGGTCAGCAAAGGGGACCCAGAAACAAGTACTGGAGAGCATAACAGTAGACATAAAAGGTAAAAGTTCCCCTCACGTAGGTGCTAGTCAATTCCATCTCTAGGGGACAGTGCTCATCTCCGTTACAAAGCTGAAGAGCCAGCACTGTCAGAAGACGTCTCTGTGGTCATGTCTAAACACTGAAGGTGCATGGTCCCTATTTTTCTACTTGCATTTTAAACATGCTTTTGAGGTTGGCAGAAGCTGGGACAAGTAATGGGAGCTTACTCCGTTATGTGGTGCTAGGGATTCGAAGCGCCGAACTGCTGACCTTTCTAGTCTGCAAGCTCAGCGTCTTAGCCACTGAGCCTGCTGTGATGCTGTGTCCCTGTTAGCTGTGGTGCTGGAGAAAACTCCTGTGTATTCTTTGGACAGCAAAGGTGACCCAGAAGCAAGTACTGGAGGGCATAACAACAGACATATTAGAAGGCAAAATCACAAAACTGCATCTCACTTTAACTTTGGTCAGGCCAAGCAGGGGATTGTCTGGAAAACAATTGTCTGGAATAAACAACAGATGGAATCAAGGAGAGAAAATGGAATTAAGGAGAAAATGTCAGGGTTCCAAGTAATAAACCCATTGCAAGCAAAAACTCGCAGGTAGATTCCTCAAAGAATAGCTTAATTGGAAAAATCATATTGGCACATAATATCTGATGAGAACCAACTCTGAAGATCCCCCTGGTTTTCACCTAACGAAAAATCAAAGTTTTCCCCTCAACCCCAAACAATCAGTCCCATGGCCTAATCACTGCAGCTTTGGCTGGTTTGCTGACATGACTCCTTCTTCTCTCAGCCAGGTGTGAGAAATTCCCTTGGTTCCCAGGAGAAAATCTTGAGTAAGTATTATATTTTGACTACACAAGCCCAACTCTCTCTAATCCACCCTCCTCCCTATCCCTCGCTTCAGTGTGACAACCCTGAAGCTCCAAAATGGCTTTGCTCAAGTCAGTTTCAGGATTGACAGAAACTTCCTGACAGTGAGAACAATGAACCAGTGTAACAGCTTGCCTTCAGAAGTTGTAGGAGCTTCATCACTGGGGTTTTTAAAGAAGAGACTGGATGGCAACTTATCTGAAATGGTATAGGGGTCTCCTACTGGAGCAAGGGGCTGGACTAGAAGGCCTCCAAGATCCCTTTCAGCTCTATTCTGATTGATTGATTGATTGATTGATTTAGCAGTAAAAGAAAACCAGGTCACCAAAGAACATGATGGCTGGACACCATCAAAGCTGAAACTAGCCAGAGCATGGATCAACTCAAAGAAGTAGCGCAAGATCAGAAGTTGTGGAGAGATCATAGAATCATCAAGACTTAGACACAACTGAACAGGTAAAGCATTATCATCAACCACAAACCAGAGCAGAGAAGCACATAGAGATTTAACCTGGAAATAAGGGGAAACTTTCTGACAGAACAATCAACCAATGGAACAGCTTTTGCCCTTGGAAATTGTGGGAGCGTCATCACTTGAGACTTTCAAGAAGGGATTGGTCTACCATTTGTCAGAAATGGTGTTGGGTCTTCCGCTTGGGTGGGGAGTTGACTAGATGACCTACAAGGTCCCTTCCAACTCTGATTATCTGTTAGACTCTACACCCGTTGTGAAAAGCTGCTCAGCTTATGCAGAAAAGGATTAAACATGCACGATAAATTCTCCTAACCATGCTAACTTGTTGAAAGTCTATGGAGTTTCTTAGTCATCCAGATCATGGTTGTCCTAAAAGTGCTTTTTCAAGAGGCAACTCGACTTTCTGGTTTTCTTCTCATCCAAGAAGCTTCTTCAGCTCTGACCGAAAGTCCAGTTGCCTCTTGAAAAAGCACCTTTGGGATAAACATGTTCAAACCACCACATTATAGCAGAACTGACAAGTGTTTAAGCCCAGTCAGCTGAAACCTTAACAAATGCATTTGGGCTATTACTAACCTAGGTTATGAATGTGAACTTAAGATACTATGAGCATTGGGCACCAATGGGTAAATTCAGACACTCATCACAGCACCTTCCTGCTTTATTGGCTTTCCTTTTCATGGCTTACCAGGAAACCCAGAGTTAAGACAAAAGGTTGCATCAAAGAAAACAACTCTCCCTGGACTGAAACAAATTTGGACTAGAAGACTTCCAAGATCCCTTCCAACCCTATTATTTATGTTCTATATTCTAAAACAGGAGTCTCCAAACTTGGCAATGTTAAGACTCTGTGGACTTCAATTCCCAGAATCCCCCAGCAAGAAGGGTCGGTCATAAGTCATTTTTTCAGTATCATAATTTCGGACAGTCACTAAATGAACTGTTGTAAGTTGAGGGCTACCTGTACAATACAATACAAATAAAATTTGGAACTCATTCGTATACTTTACACTGAGGATTATACTGTAATATACTTCCTCAAAAAGACTCAGCTTATATTTAAACATTAATGTATTCATTTTTAATTCAGAAATTGGTGTGACCAGAAAATCATTCCTAAGCTATAATTTAATACACATATTTGTACTGCCTTCTAAATTTGGGGGGTTCTATATGTAGAATTCAAATGTCAATTTTTAAATTAGATGTCTAATATAACTCTAATTTATGAAAGTTTATAATTTTAGAAAGTTACACTGTGTTAACTAGTTCTCCTTACTTTAAAGCTTAATAGTGAGTTTTAGTCATTTTTTTTCCATAGGGATATTAGATTTCATTATTTCATAAATAATTTTTCATTTATTAAAAAAACTAATCTCCATAACATTTTATACCCTACATTTTTTTATTTGTATCTTACTATTTATACTTTACCCTTTTCTTCCTTTTACCTTTCTCTTCCATCTTTTTGTCTATATTTTTTCTCTGAAGCATTTCATTGAAAACAGAACATGAAGGGATGGAAATTATAGAATGTCTCATGAACATTTCCAAATATATATATATATTAATGTTCCAAAGGAGTTTAATTCCAACTCTGTTCCAGCCCGTCATGCTTATCTGGGGCCCACTTCGAAGCCATTCTGCAATCAGTAATCCTAAATCGTATTTGTTATCTCTAATGTCCACTTTTATTGCTTATTTCCTGCTGATCTGATCACCGGGGATTACATTTTAAGTATCCTTTATCGTATTATTTTACTTTTACCATACTTTTTCCCCTTCTGGGAAACATTTTGAAAGGAGAATATAAATATTTTTAACAAATGTGTTGCATGTGTTATAAATTCCCAGGATATTAACCAGCACACTATAATTGTAGAGTATATGCCTGCTTTTGTAAATCCTTGAATTTAACATAATTAACTGGCTTTAAAATCTTCTGCTTGATTTTCTGATGGTTGCCTAAGACAAGGCTTTGTTTGAATAAGGCTTACTTCCAAGAACAGGTAGTCCTCAACTTACGACTACAAAACCTACCTTGCTAAGTGAGACTTTTGTTAAGTGAGATTTGCCCCAATTTTACGACCTTTCTTGCCACAGTTACTTAACAAATCATTGCAGTTAATAACATGGTTGTTAAGTGAATCTAGCTTCCTCAATGAATTTGCAGATCAGAAGGTCCCAAAAGGTGATCACATGGCCCCTGGCCACTGCAACTGTCATAAATATGAGTCAGTTGTTAAGCATGTCAATTGAAGCGAACCTGGCTGAAGTCATTTTGTGCTGCCTCATAGTTGCCATGAAGCCTAAGAGGGGGAAGGGAGGGGGAAGTAGATAGTCCAAGTAGCAGTCAAAACAAAAAGTTTTCCTGTGGGAACCAAGGTCATCGTAGCAGGTGGCTGTTGAAGGAGGACAGGAACCTGTTAGCTATATTCAATGGACAATGCAACTGGTGACACCTGGGAAGGGGGATTTTTACTCTTTTAATTAGGTGAAAACTGTGGGAACTTTCAGAGTTGGTTTTCCCCAGCTGTGCCAATATGATGTGTCCAGTAAACATGTTCTTTGAGGAATCTACCTGCCTTGGAGTTCTGCTTTCAATGGGTGTGTTACTCGGAGTGCTGACAAAGTGTCTGAATTTTGATCATGTGACCATGGGAATACTGCAGCAGCAGCAGTCATACATGTGAAAACGGTCATAAGTCACTTTTTTCAGTGCCATTGTAACTTCAAATGGTCACTAAATGAACTATTTTAAGTTGAGGACTACCTGTATCGCAAGAAGGATTTATCTTGACTCTTTTCTTTGGGAAACATCTGAGATACATGACTCCAAGCAAACGCTGCATGGGGAGCAATGGAGGGAAAAAAAACATTTCAGCATTCTGATCTGAAATGCAAAAAAAATTTTCCTGAAACCCTCAATGAAAGGGGTGAAAATGAAGTCACCTCTTGGCACTGGATGCTAACAAGCTTGTTTTGTGATGTGCCCAAATGAACCTTGCCAAAAGACCAAGGAGAGAGGGGAAGAAGCCATGCCCGCTCCTCTTCTCCAACATGGTGCTCTCCCGGATAGAGACCAACACTTTTGGACACAGAGATCATCAAACTGACCCCTTAATGGGGTACATGTCTCCAGCCAGAGAGGAATCTTGTTCCTGATCGTTTGCAAGTCTTGCCCTTTGAATAGAAAGGAGAGTAACACTTTCTTTGCAACCAAAATGTGCATTTTTAAGAGGATCTGTTTTATGTGAATTAAGACACCCAGACATGGGCGCTTGTGCACACCCAGAAACACACCAAGAGGAGGAGGATATTTCAGCTCCTTGTTTGGTGCAAGATTAGATAATCCTTCTTATTACATACTATATTAGCTTTGCTTCCTATTACAAGTCCTGAGGGAGGGCTTGTTGTTTTTACTTAGTTTTTCCGATGAAGGATCTCATTATCCAACTAAGCAGCAGACTGGAATTGCAATGAGATCCGGGAAAGTGATTGCCATCCAACTCATGAGCAAGGCCGGCGCCTTCGTTGCAGAGTTTCAACTGAGCGTACAATCACACTTTCTGTGCCTCGAAGACATCTAGATTTTGTGCAGAATTGAAGTTCTGGGAAGGCTGAAGGGTCTTTAAGACAATATTTCTCAACCTTGGCAACTTGGAAATGTGCGGACTTCAAACTCCCAGAATTCACATGCTGTTTGGGAATTCTGGGAGTTGAAATCTCCAGATTTTAAATTTGCCAAAATTGAGAAACACTGCCCTAAAAGGATCACCACATGATATTCCCTGGCTGCAAGAGACTACACCTCCCAAAATGCTCAGCTAGCAGGGCAAATGGGACCCAATTCTTGTTCTCTGTGCCTAACTGCCCCTTTTCCCCACAAAATGAGCCAGAAACGGCCAAATTGTTTATGGTGAGGATAACAGGAATCCTTCGAGTAAAACTCTACTCATGGGGACTTGAGTTGTGGTTTTGCTCATGTTTTCCTCCAAGATGTTCTTTTGAGTGATAGGTATGATCACAAAATGGATGACATGATGGACATACCCAGGCACGAACAACCAGAGTCACACATGCAGAGTTCAAGCTAAGTACTTCATTATGTTCTGCCTATAATACAAGAATCTGTCCAGGCTGGCAGCCATCTCTTGGGAAAAAATAGGTGAGGCTCCAAGGAGCTTAGAAGGGGGTGATCATAGCTCTTTTGCAATTGCACAGCGACTCCAGGCTAATTCCACACTTGATCCCTCCTCCCTGCCAGGCCGGTTGCTCCTCAAATACAGGTATTCCTTGACTTACAGCCATTAGCTTAAAGTGATTGTTCAAAATTACAGTACTGAAAAAAGTAACTTATGATTGTTTTTCACACTTACAACCTGCAACTGGTTGGTGATAGGATACAACTGTTGCAGCTTCCCCCGTGGAGACATGATCAAGATTTGGTTGCTTGGCAGTAGACTCATTTTTATGACTGTTGCAGTGTCCCGGGGCCGTGTGACCATCTTTTATGGACTTCTGACAAGAAAGTCAATGGGGAAACCAGATTCACTTAACAACCAATTTACCAATCACTGCAGTGACTCACTTAACAACCATGGCAAGAAAGGTCGTAAAATGGGGCAAATCTCACTTAACAACTGTCTCCTTTAACAATAGAAAATGCGGGCTCAATTATGATTGTTAAGTCAAGGTTTACTTGTACTCATTTAAGAGAAGGTGAACTGACCTCCAGATCTTCTCTACTATGGAAAGGTCTTTCATGATGGGACAGTGGATCTGGAACTTGGGGAAGATGTCTGGGAGCAACTGGTCCTTGCAACATCCCTCTTTGCTGACTTGTACAATGTTGACTGTGAGAAGTTGAGGCCTGCATCTGATGGCTATAAAGGAAAAAAGCCAACAGCTGAGTTTAATCTCCATGTTGGCTGGGCAATTCTGAGACTTGAAGTCCACTCATCTTAAAGGTATTGAAAGTTTGATCATGTGACCAAGGGATGTTGCACTAGGGCACTATTTTCTACCGTTTCTTCCTCAACATCTGTTTCCAACTGGAAAATAATCCTTAGTGTGATATTTCAGGATGTTTGTAACATAAACCCTGCTCACAAAAGAAACCCCAATTAAGATCATCAGCCTGATGGGTGAATTTAGTCCCATACTTTCCCCAAAAATAAGACCTAACTGGAAAATAAGCCCTAATGCGTCCCTTGAAGGAAAAATTAATATAAGACCCAGTCTTATTTTGGGGGAAATACAGGAAGAAGCATACACCACTTGAAGAAAAAGTCATAGCTTAGTTCTTGATGTTCTCCAAAATCTATCACTTAATCCCGAGCTGCATGTACAGATTTTCCTTGACTCATGACAATTGAGCCCAACATTTCTGTTGTTAAGTGAGACATCTGTTAAAGTGAGCTTTGCCCCATTGAACAACTTTTCTTGCCATGGTTGTTAAGTGAATCACTGCAGTTGATAAGTTAGTAACCCGGTTGTTAAGCGAATCTGGCTTCCCCCATTGATTTTGCTTCTCAGGAGGTCACAAAAGGAGATCACATGACCTTGGGACAAAGCAACGGTCATAAGTATGAACCAGTTGCCAAGCCTCTGAATTTTGATCACATGATCATGTGGATGTTGCAAAGGTGGTAACTATAAAAAACGGTCATGTCACTTTTTTCAGTGCCATTGTAAGTTTGGTCACTTAATGAACTGCTGTAAGTTGAGGATTACCTGCTGTTGTCACTCAAGAACTATCTTAAGAGCTGGGTGGTGCAGTGGTTAGAATGCAGTATTGCAGTCTGCTTCTGCTGACTTCTAGCTGCCAGCAGTTTGGCAGTTTGATTCTTCAGCCTTCCATCCTTCTGACATCGGTAAAATGAGGACCCAGATTGTTGAGGGCAATATGCTGACTCTGTGAGTAGTGCGGTGACCTAGAGGTATGGAGCTCTTGCCTCACAATCAGGAGGCTATGAGTTCAATCATAGGTAGAGACAGATATTTCTGGGCACACTGAGAATATATCTGCTGCATATATCTCCACATTGGCGACAGGAAGGGCATTCGGCCAGTAAACATTCAGCTCCATTCAGTTGTCCAGACTCCACCCTGCAAGGGATTATGTTAAAAGAGGAGGATGAATATGCTGACTTTGTAAACCGCTTAAGAGAGGGCTGGAAAGCACTGTGAAGCAGTATATAAGTCTCAGTGCTATTTGCTCTCTGTAGTCTCCATCCTCACACCATTACGACTACAATGATGGGTTTATCCTTCAGAAATTTCTCATTGAAGGTCATTGAAGTGGGTGGCCGTATCATCGAAAGACTTGTTAGAACTGGAATTCTAAAGAATCTTGAAATCTTGAAAAGAAAAAAGAAAAAAGGAGCCATCATCATTGGAAACCCTACAGTACCACCTCGTGGAGGAAACAGAACCAGCCTCTTTCGTGACGGGATTTTCTGCCCTTCCGGCAGTGACATTTGCAGAACAATCAATATCTCATTATTGGCCATAATCACTCCCCGGTAGCTTGGCTTTTGTGGAAGCAGCCCTCTATAAGAAACTCTCTTTTTTGTGTGTGCCTCTGGTGTGTTTGGCAGACTCTTTGTCCTGCAAGTCAGTGTCTTGATTGGCAGGGATCGTTTTACACCCCCCACCCCACCCCACTCAAGGTTAGGCTGTGCATTTTGTATTTTTTTATTTGCAACGGATCTCAAAAGGAAGTGTGTTCAAAAAACACATGCCAAATCATAACTTTAAACCAGGAGAGAAACTGGGTGACCTTTTGCTAACTGCTGGAAGGAAAATGCTTGATAAATAAGTAAATAGGTCAGGCCTTGGGGTGGTTTTGCTTACAACCTTTTAATTAAAATACTTCAGCCTGGAAGGTCGCACTGAATGACAAAAGCCCCTACCACGAGCATGAATTAAACACAGGGTGTTTCCTTCCGGGCTGCCTTTAATTGTTCAGGCAAAAGGAAAAAAAATTCCCTGGGACTCTGCATGTTTTAAAATAGTGGTCCCCAACCTTTTTTGTACCAGGGACCAGTTTCACGCAGACACACTTTTTCAAGGACTGGCAAAATCAATTCTTCCCCAATCGTAAAGGGCTTCTTTATTATTTCTTTACTAAAAACATATTTGTATATATATTTTAATCACAATGATTCATTCTTTGCAGCCCGGTACCAAATGATCCATGGACCGGTATCGGTCCGGGGTCAGTGGTTGAGGACCCCTGTTTTAAAAGGTGACTTACTACATTTGCTGTCCTTAGCAGGCAGCGAGAGGGCATAGAGATGAAGATCACTTAGCCATTATGCACTAAGTAAGTAAGTTTTGGGCAGTGAGGTTAGCTAACAAACAGCTTCCAATAGTCCTCGACTTACAACTGTTCATGAAGCAACTTTTCAAAGTTACAATGTGACTGAAAAAAAGTGAGTTACAGATTAACAGAGTTGGAAGGAACCTTGTAGTCCAACCCCCCCTGCCCAAGCAGACCTATACCTATACCATTTCTGACAGGTGGCAGTCCAGTCTCTTCTTGAAAGCTTCCACAACGTTTAAAGGCAACTTCTGTTCCATTGGTTGATGGTTCTCAATGTCAGGTTTCTCCTTATTTCCAGGTTGAATTTCTCCTTGTTCTGTTTCCATCCATTATTCCTTGTCTGGCCTTCAGGTGCTTTGGAGAATATCTTGACCTCCTCCTCTGTGGCAGCCCCTCAAATATTGGAAGGCTGCTCTCATGTCTCCCCTGGTCCTTCTCTTTGCTAGACTAGCCAAGCCCAGTTCCTGCATCCATTATTCATATGTTTTAGTATCCAGTCTCCAAATCATCCTGGTTGCTCTTCTCTGCACTTTTTCTAGAGTCGCAACTTCTTTTTTATAGTGTGATGACCAAAACTGGATGCAGTACTCGAGGTGTGATCTCACTAAAGCTTTAATAAGGCTTTCTATAAGGCCTTCTAGAGTGGCATGAGTACCTCCCTTGATCTTGAGTCCCTTGACTTACGACTGACTGGTCCTTGCAGTTATATCCGTTGTAGTGTCCTCATGGTCACATGACCAAAATTCAGGCATTTGGAAGCCAGCATGTATTTTTACAAATTGAAGCTTTCCAAGGTCATATGATCGCCATTTGCAATCCTTCCAGCCGGCTTCTAACAAGCAAAATCAATATAGGAAGCTGGATTCACTTAGTGACTGTGTGATTCACTTAAAATACCTTATACCTTTGCTTAACAACTGAAACAAAAAAGTTCCCCCAAACAGGCATGACTCGCTTAATAACTGCCTTGTTTAGGAATGGAAATGTATTTGTTTGCTTAATTCTGGTCCCAATTGTGGTTGTAAGTTGGAGACTACCTGTATCCCAAGGCTGTTTCTCACTTTGGAAGCTGCTTTTAATTTAAATTAAAAAGAGGGTGCATTTCTTCTGCTTGCACCACATTTCCCTCAATCCTCGGTGTGAAGGCCCTTGCTAATCCTTTGAGTTGGCAAGACATTGTTTTATGTGTTTCAGAATCACAATCAGAATAGAGATGAATGGGACCTTAGAGGTCTTATAGTCCAGGGCTCGTCAACCTTTTGGATCTCAGGGACCACCAAACTCATAATTGTAAATCCCGGGAACCACTCATATGAATTTTGACTGATGGTGGCTTGCTGACGTTGGTGGGAGAGAGAGATCTAACCTCTCTCCCTCCCCCCCTCTCTTTCACACACACATGCACAGAGGCAGGGGTGGGATTCACATTTCTTAACGGTTCTGTGGGCAAGGCCTAATTTGTGGGTGTGGCTTGGTGGTCATGTGACTGGCTGGACATGGCTTGTATGTAAATATAAATGTTTACATAAATATTGATTTTTTTTAATTAAAAGAGTAACTTTTACCCAAAATCAAGCAAAGCAGGCAGGCAGGCAGATTGAGTTGCTCACAGAATCAGATTCATTCAGAGATCTGTTTCTGCCATTGGCTACCTGAGTCTGTCACATAAAATTTGGTTGCAAGCAAACTCACAAAATTAACTCATAACACGCCATGTATGTAAATACCATTTTTTTAATATAAAAAAGCAACTTTTACCCAAAATCAGGCAAAGCAGGCAGATTGAGCTGCTCACAGAATCACTGAGTCACTTAGAGATCTATCTCCCTGCCATCGGCTACCTGCACTGAATAATAGAAGCTCCAGTGCGAAGGAAGGTCCACCACTTGGCGACCACTGTTCTAGTCCAGCCCCCCACTCAAGCAGGAGAACCTATACCATTTCAGACAAGGAACTGTCCAGTCTCTTAAAAACTTCCAGTGATGAAACATCCACAACTTCTGGAGGCAAGCATTTCCACTGGTTAATTTGTCGTTTCTCCTCAATTCCAGGTTGCTTCCTTCCTTGATTAGTTTCCATCCACTGTTTCAAATCTTTCCTGTCCAGCTCCTTGGCCTCTGTCATCTCAGGCAGCATGTCCAGTTAGAGAAGCTTCACGAGAAACGGCACTAGATCAAGCCAAATCAGAAACAGAACATGGGAGTTTGGATCTTGGACCAGTTGACTACCTTGGGATTTTGCCAGATATTTTGTCTGGTTCCAAACTTTTGGACTCATGCTGGAGCTCATCCACAGGGAACTTCTTCTTAGCAGTGTGTGGTATTTATAGTGCCCGTTGTTAAGTGGCTTTTTAGATGTTGATTGGTGTGTGTTGATGGCTGGTTTTTAAGTCCTTGGCTGTCATTTGCTTGTGCTGCCTATCCTCACCTTCTAAGTACTTGATAGGCTGGAGGCAAATCAGCACTCCTGTTGACTGACAAGGGGCCTGTTTCCCAGGCTTCAATCACTTTGCTGGCTGTTTTTGTGCCTGCTCGCTCAACAATCTTAGTAGCTGCACAATTGAATTTGAGTCCTTGTTCATTGCAGTGTGAGGCTACCAATGAGTTCGGCTCTCCTCATCTGCCTGCTCACTTGTGTTCTTGTAATCTGATTGTTGCCTTCCGCAGTCTGTAGTTACAGAGACAATCCATGAAGAGAATCAGGTAGATTACACCAGTTTTCAGTTTTTAATCATTCATGATATAGTTTCACCAGACAGGCGATCCAATGTTCATAAAGTGGTGTTTGATGTAAGCCAGTCTTATCTTATGTAAGCTTTTGTAACTCAAAACCAGCACTCTGAACTGGGTCCAGCGGAGAAATATTGAGAGAGAGGTTTCATGGCTAAGGGCAGACTAGAACCTGTTCCAAGTTCAACACCTTAACCCAGTGTTTCTCAACCTTGGCAACTTTTAAGATGTGGGGACTTCCGACTCCCAGAATTCCTCAGCCAGCTTTTTCAGGAAAACACGAAAAGTCTGTACCAACTATGTCATGCTCTATTCTGATTCTCAAGGGTTAGGCTTTTACACCGAGGGAAAAGATTTGAGAGAAATGTGGTGCTGGCAGAACAGAAGTCCCCTGTTTTTAATTTAAATTAAAAGCTGCTTCCAGATGACCAACAGCCTTTGGGACTTCGACACAATCAAGACCAGGATTTAATAAATAAATAAATACATTTATGTTGCTAAGCAAGGTAGTTAAGTGAGTCATGCCCAGATTTTGCAATCTTTTTTTGCCACAATTGTAAAGCAAATCATTTAGGAGTTGAAGCCACCACATCCTAAATATGCCACGGTTAAGAAACCCTAGTTTTGCCTGGCACCATTCTGCCTGTAGAAACATCATCTCTGCTCATGCCAGCTGCCAATGCTCTATAATGAAGGGTTAAAGTGAAAAGGAGAAATGCACATCAACCAACCTCCAACCCCTAGCATTGGGGGGGGGGGGGGAANNNNGGGGGGGGGGGGAAATCACATCTAATGTCCTATCATGGATCCTTCGTACAGCTTCCTACAGGTCAGGCCCAGATAAGGATAAATGGAATTTAGCATCTGGATTATTCCACAGGGAATTCATCTCTAACTTTAACTGAAAGCTAAAACATCCACCTCAGGAATGTTTCCAGAGAACGATTTTAATAATCAAATCCACTGTTTGCTGAAACATGCGCTTTAGGGAATCTGACTCGCTGAAGCATGCCATAAGACAGTTCTTGTACGTTCAGCATTTCTAACAAGGAGAAAAATCAGAACATTGAGATGAGTCTTTTTGTCAAAGTCACACAGTCAATAAAAACTGACTGAAATAGAATCAACAGAGTTATTAGGAGGATTCTTCCTTTGGTTTTTTGCTGGGCTCTGTTTTTGGCTCTGGATTTTCTGTGTTAACCTCTTCTTGCTGAAATATCTCTTGAAGCTTTAATACAGGCATGGTCGATGGAGGCATTGGAGCAACCTATTGGATAAAAAGCAGAGGAATAGAGTGTACAAAAATGAAACCAGAAAATGAATCTTTCCAGGTCAAAGTAACACAGGTTCAGGTCCCAATCAGCTTGTGAGCAACTTGTCAAACCAATGAATTATCATCTTCTGTTCTACATACAAAGGGAGTCAAATCAGAAGCAACATCAATAGGATGGCAATGGCAAAGATGGCAAAGGCAATACAGGTGGTCCTCGGTTTATGACCACAACTGAGCACAAAATTTCTGTCTCAAAGTGAAACATTTGTTAAGTAAGTTTTGCCTCATTTTGCAACCTTTCTTGCCACAATGGCTAAGTGAAAGACTGCAGTTGTTAAATTAGTAACGCGGTTGTTAAGTGAATCTGACTTCCCCATTGGCTTTGCTTATCAGAAGGTCGCAAAAGCGGATCATATGACCCCTGGCACACTGCAACCATCATAAAGGTGAGTCAACTGCCATGCTTTGAATTTTGATCACGTGACTGTGGGCAGACTGCAACGCTTGTTAAGTGTGAAAAATGGTCACGAGTCACTTTTTTCAATGCTACTGTCACTTCGAAGAGTCAGTAAATGAACTGTTGTAAGTCGAGGACTGCCTGTAGCTGGTGTTCTGAGAGCAAAGAGCAAGTGTGTATATCATAATCTGGTTGGCAGGGAAAGGCCCAACTCTATCCATATAAGTAGTGTAGGATAGATGGTTATTGCAAATTGATATCTGGACTCCTGATCCAGATTGCTTCCAAGGACACAGCTGTTTGCACAAAATCAACTTACTCTGGTTCAGGGGTCTTCAACCTTGGCCACTTTAAGATTTGTGGACTTCAACTCCACAAGTCTTAAAGTGCCCAAGATTGGAGATCTCTGACCTAGCTGTCTTTTGCATCTACAGGCAACAGAGCTGTCTCTTGCGTCAACAGAGATCAACCTTAGAGTCTCAGTTCTCCCTCCTCCTGCAAGCCAACCTTGCAGTCTTACGCTGCTCTGGAATTGGACTTATTTGTGGTACATGCCTATGTAGGGATTCACTGGAGGAGTTTCTATTTGATAAAGAAAACAACGGCAGGCAGATAGCTATTGGTCTAATATAGCGTTTTTCAACCTTGGCAATTTTTAAGACGTGTCGACTTCAATTCCTAGCCTTCAATTTCCCCAGCTAGCTTTGTTCTGTGACTGACAGTAACAGCGTAACAGCTCTCTTCCCATTCCCCCAAAACTGCTGGACCTAGATTTGAATGGAAGGATATAGTTGGGAGAGGCAAATGCCAAGACAAAAAAAAAAAAAGTTGCCTCAGCAATTCAAGATGAGAAAGAAATCTCTCCAACTGCCACTTTCAGGGAAAGACGATTGAAGGCAAAAGGAGAAAGGGGAACAGTAGAGGAGGAGATGGTTAATTCAGTGGCACTGATGCAATGAACATGAATTTGGGCAAACTCCAGGAGACGGTAGAGGACAGGGAGGGGTCCATGGGGTCACAGAGTCGGACAACATGGGACAAAATTAGCAAATGATAGAAGGTGCATACCATGTCTCCAAAATAATCCATTTGATATATAATTCCTAGAACAAGCATACCAATTCTAGGCACTTATTAATGGAGGAAATAACACACTGAATAATTCAACATGCCATCATCCTTTCTAATTCATTCCTCCCTCAATGTTCTTTTTTATGGAGTCCGTGGTATGGGGTCTAGGGCATTCTCAATACTGAAGGCAATGCTAGGAGACTAGTGATTTGCTTTGCAAAATGTCGGTATTTCCTCCCCCCCTTTTTTTAAAAAAAATTAAAAGGATTTACTTATTCTGGAAGATAAATTAATCTGGATCTGTCTCTTATCCAATAATGACTTAGGTATGAACCCTTATGCAGATTAACGAGGCTCGGCTGAAAATACCACCTTATGTTATGGATCACTTCAGACAGGCATGAGGCCTTCTCTGCTAAATCTCTGAAATTTAACCCCTTGTAATCCTTCCAGAAAACCTGAAGTTTTCAAAGTTTTTGTTTTATTTAGCACTGTGATGGCGAACCTGTGGCACGCAGAACCCTCTCTGTGGGTGTGTGAGCCGTTGCCCCAGCTCAGCTCTGCTGCGCAGCGTGTGCCTCTCACCGGCCAACTGGTCTTCGGATCTCTGCTGTGCATGAGTGGGGTGGGGCGCGTGCACAGGGGACATGCGCATATTGCATTTTGGGGGCGCGTATGTGTGCTTCAGTGCTTGAAAAGGTTAGCAATCACTGATTTAGCATATGGGGATGTTACATAAGCCAGGAGGCTATAATGCTAATGCAGAGTAGTTTGGCTGCCTAAGGCTGCTAGCCCTGGTTTGGTTCATGCTCGCACTGCTTTCCAAGGTGCGCCACACGGGGCGAGCTAGTTCTGCACCACAAAGAAAGAGGAGCTGCTTTCCTGCAGCGTCATCTGGAGCCCTCTCCCTCCTCCAAGGCCTGGCAAATAGGCGTTGCAACTGGGAAGGTTCAGTGCCTGCAGAATTCTGACCATCCTCATGAAGCACTGGCTTGTCTCCTCAATAAAGTGGTACCTACATAACTATCACATGCAGCATGCTTTCAAACTGCTAAGTGGGCAGGAGCTGAGGTGAGTGATGGGAGCTCACCCTGCAATGCAGTGCTAGGACTCGGAACCGCTGAAGCAAAGACCATCTATGGCATCACTGAGCCACTGTACTTCTTCATTTTCAAAAGATTTGAGATTTCTACTAAAACATGGTTACCATAGCTATGATTTAATCACTGTGCCACGTTTATGACAGCTGCACATTCCAACGTGATAAAAAATGGTATTGGCTTCTGGCTGTAACACTTACCTTTTTGCTCTTTCTTGATAAAACCAGGCCCTCTGCCAAAAGTGCTTTCCCTGTTTCTGCAAATAGTAGGTCTTCGTCCATGTCTCCCTGCTTCTTCAGTTCATTGTATTTCTCAACAAACCTGGAATTCCAAGAGGGAAGATCGTAATTTACAGTCCGTGAACTTGAAAGAAAAAAAGACCTTAGGGGAGAGTTTATTCACTTACCTCTGACAGGGAGATTTATAATTTGATCTTGCTAGTTCAAATATACCTGAACCAGTTCCATAGGCTTCATAAAATTTCCTAATGGATGAGATAAAAAATTTCAGTTTAGGACTTATCTCCAGGAAGACAAAGAATATTGCTATGTTAGTATTTATCCAGCTCAAATACATGTCACTGGGTGGCTAATACATACTACTTAGCTCTAATAGTGCTGTATTTCCTCTCCCACCTTGAGAAATGAACAGGCTTGAATTATTCACTTGAAGTCTTAGTCTAATTTAGGGTACAAAAACTATCATTTTTCCTGCAGGAGATGTTGATGCTACCTTATCCAAGGAAACAAAGGATTTCGTTACTATTTTTTTTTTTAAAAGGGGTTGTTTAAAGATGCTTGTCAAATGTTTATTTATATTTACTTTGATTTCTTTCCCCAGAAATTCTTGAGAAATTATACACTATCACTTAGCAATTTTCTGCTTCAGTGTAACAGGAAAAGTTTGGAAGATTTAAAAAGCTGAAAAACAAGAATAAGGTATCAGCTCTAGTCCTTCTCTGCCATTAGATCTGTAACATCACAAGGGGAAGCAGATTACTTAGACCTTAACAATACAAGCAAGTCCTCGACTTACCACTGTTCAAAATTATGATGGACTTACCTTGGAGCTATTTATGACCAGGTTCTGAAGTTCCAACAGCCCCCTCCGCCCAGTCACATGACTGATCTTCAGCCACTCAGCAACAAAATTCACAGCATCCCGTAGTCACATTTTATAAAGATTTTGCTGAAAACCAGCACTAACTTCCAGTTTTCAGAAAACCGTGCCTACGACAAGCCATGGTTTCTCTTAATAACCATGGCATTTGCTTAATGACTGCCACATAAAGGGTTAGGAGTGACCCATGAGTGACCCATTTTGCAATCATCACAACTTACAACCAGTTGACAATCATATCTCGAAAACTACATTTGTCATTTCCTGTGGCATTTTCCAAACCATCATAACAGTAAGGGACATGCAAGAAATTCTTTGCATGCAAGAAATTCCACAATAACATCCCTATTACTTCAAACTGCGAGAAAGGAAGAAGGAACTTTAGATCTGAAAAGCTACTGTTATTTACAACATGCCTTAGATGTAAAAGCCCCAGGAATTGAAAAGTTGTGCGAAACGTTTTCGAGGACAAAAAACGAAGAAAGACTAATTGCCTCTTGAAAAGCACCTTTGGGACAACTATGACCTGGAGGACTGAGAATCTTTACAGACTTTAAGTTACAAATATTCCATTTTATCACTTTTATTGCAAGTATTACATACACCAGTATTACATACTGGTTGCCAAGCACCTAAATTGAGGTCATGTGACTGCGGGGACACTGCAATGGCCACATCTTCAAGGAGCAATAGTAAATCTTTTTTAGTGATGTTTGTGGGAGGTGCGGTAGTGCCACAGCATAAAGATGCTGGATCTGCTGACCAAGAATGGTTGGCACTCCGATGGTTAGAGAGCTGAAAGCACCACGGGATGGAGTGAGTGACTATCATTTGCCTCTAGCTCCTGCCCTGCCCACTCAGCAGTTTGAAAGCATTACTGCAAGTAGATCAATGGGTACCACTCCGGTGGGAAAAGCTAGTTGCAAGAGGAGCTGGAGGTGGACCTGCCCAGACACGAGGCAGGATCGGCAGAAGAGGCCTGGAAGATGCCATCAATCCAAATGCCACTAGCTACTTGGTGCAAGCTAGTTCGTCTCCTGTGGCACATCTTGGACAGGGGCACAGGCACGAAACCGAACAAACTAGCAATTAAGCTGTCAGGACTATTCTGTAAAGTGTAGATCTCCCTGACAAATGTATGCCACATGAAATAAATAAGGGCTGTTTATAACTTTGAACAGCACTGAAAAAGCAGTTCAGTAAGCAAGGACAACCTGTAATAAATAGGAGAGGGGAAATAAAAGTGAGAAAAGAAAGGAGAGACTCTTACGCTCTGATCTGATCCTCCCGGTACAGTATGGGGGGCACTGTATCTGTTACCTTTCCCACTAATGGGCGAATATTGCGATAAATGGGCTCTCGCAAGGGAGGGAAAGCCTCATAAACATCGTACCAAATGGGTTTCTGGGATTCACGCATAGCCCCGGAGCGTAGCAAGTTCTGCACCCTGCAAGGAAAGAATAGGAAGACAATATGCATAAAGAAGAGAAGTGGGGAACTATCATTACTATCATATTAATCAATACTAATACCAAAATTAATATTTTATGTGTTTAATATATTATGGCTGCCCAATAACAGAAGACATTGGCCAGCTATAATGCATTTAATAAAATATATGAAATTATATACATTATATACACACACATATATAAAGTAATTTTATTATATACATTTATAAATTTATATATATATTTACATATATATAAA
The DNA here is from genome assembly GCA_004320025.1 of Laticauda laticaudata. Taxonomy (NCBI): domain Eukaryota; kingdom Metazoa; phylum Chordata; class Lepidosauria; order Squamata; family Elapidae; genus Laticauda; species Laticauda laticaudata. The sequence continues at coordinate 22,794 of BHFT01004284.1, forward strand.
TGAATACTATTGATTATGGTTTTTATGGTTTTTATTGGTATTTTATGGGTTTATTTTATTAAATTGTGAAAAGCCACCCTCTCCAGAAGAGAATAGGAAACCATAATTAATTTAATATAATAAAATAAATAAAATATATAATATATAAAATATATAACAGATCCTTTTCATTAAAGGGTGGGTTACAATGATAAGATATTTCCTAACTAGGCCAGCACTTAGCAAGTTCCTTTCGAGAAGGAGGAACACGTGAAGTAGACTGCCTCTGAAACGGGAAGTTCGACCACTTTCGGGCTTGCAAATAACCCCGTCCTGCCCAAAGAGAACCACAATTCTTTGTGCCTTTCAGGGATTCCCCGGGCTTTTGCTATCCAAACATTGTATCTTTACAGGGAGCACATTTATTGCAAATTTCCTAGACTGTTTTTTTAATTAACTGCCCCAAAGCAGCCACGCTTTCATTCCGCATGCTCCCTCGTATAAATTTTACTACCGCCGCTTTTCACAAACCTTAACCCAAAATGCAGGAAGGGGGAGGAACCGAGAGACCCACCGGGTAAAGATTGTTCCGAACTTCTCCAACCGACTCCCCGCCATTGCCTCTCAAACTAGGCCTAATGAGGCCTCTCTTGGCAACTCAAACCGGCCCTTGGCAACCTCGAGTCACGGAAACGGAAACCGAGGGATCTCGCGAGACTACAACCGCCGCGCGACAGTGGCAAGCCGATAGAGGAGCAATATAGATTACAAAGACAGACAGAAGCAATCGATAAAAGAGCGCCGCTGAAGGAAGGATCGCATTGGGTTCACGCAAGAAGCGAAATAATCAAAACTGGAAAATCATTTAGATTCTCTTGTGAGCTTACTTGTGGAATATAGGGCTTACAGGGCATATTCCTATTAATTATTATTTGAAATAGAGCACCAGAGGCTGGATTCCTGCAATTTGCAAAGCCAAAATGATGATGATGATAACCTTTATTGTCATTGTACATATGTACAACAAAATGGTGGTTTGCTTAAATGTGCAATGTGTATTTTCAGAATTAAATAATAAAAGACTCTTCAGCTCACTTTTCCACTGTAAAGGCAACGTTTCCCAATTGTGATGACTTTACTAGTGTGTTCCCTTTTAACTTCCAGAATTCCTCAGTGGCTGGGGGATTCTGGGAGTTGAAGTCCACCCATCTTAAAGTTGCTAAGGTGGAAAAACACTGTACTATGTTATGGCTGTTTTAACTATTGTTTATAAAGTAAATCATGGTTGAGTTCACATCCTGACATCTTCATGAACATAATGTGGCATATTTCGTTTGGTGAGAATCCAGCCACTTTGGTTTTTAAACCATGATTTTAGGCTTTGTGTCAGAAATCATATTTTTTAGATTTATATCTCATCTTTCGGAAATTATTCATAATATTTCCTTTTATTGTTGTTAAACTCACAGTTTCCAGGTTTCTAGACCAGACCATTCATCATTATACTTTAATGGTTCATTCATTCATTCATCTCTATCTTGTATACCACCCAACTCGCCAGGAGGCAGTTCATACCTTTTCCACACTCATCTCTCTTTTCTTTACAGAAATAGATGAATAACCTATTGGGGATGGGGAGTGAATCATGCAGTGAGTAGGTTGGGCTTGATGACCTCTAAGGTCCTTGCCAACTCTACCACTCTGATATATTAGCCAAGACTGCACATTCTGGTTTACTGGATTGACTTGGTTCACATAACACACTATATGGATAAGAATACTCTTCAGGTGAGCTCAGATCCTGCTAACTATACGGATGCTTTATTGCATTTTTAAAATGAAAATACAAAAGTGGTTAGCCAATATTTTTCCCCAAGATGGTTTTTGATCTATCTAGAAATCGATTTTATCAATTTAGCCACTGCAGTGCAAGTAGAACCATTACAACCATTATTACCTTTATTGTCAGAGTGCAACATGTGTTCAATGAGATTGGCTGAGCCTCCCTTCGTGCATCTCCCCACCCCAACACAACACCTCACTGTGAGGACAGAAGTCCCTAACCACACATTTAGTAACTATGTGAAGTTACAACAGCACTGGAAAAAGTGATTTACAACCAGTCTTACAAACATTGCAGCATCCCCATGATCATGTGATAAAAAAAATTGGGTGCTTGGTAACTGGCGTGTGTTTATTTTATTTATTTATATTGCTGCCTAGTCACCCATGGCAACTTGAGGTAGCTTACAGAATGTAAAATCATATTTAAAATAAAAAACAGTAAAAAACTAATAAAAAGAATCAAAGAAATTAATAAAGTACAATAGAATGAAATCTGGAAAAAAATCACCCCCAACTCCCACCCCCTGCCCTGATGACAGCAGATCACACAAGCCATTTGATGGGCTCCATCCCACTCTGGGTTCCCCAGGCCCGCTGGCAGAACCAGGTCTTCAGAAGAGTATTAGTGAGGGGGCCATTCTAATCTCTGGGGGAATTTATGATGGTTGCAATGTCCCAGGGTCATTTGATTGCTATTTGTGACCTTCCCATCCAGCTTCCAGCAAAGCAAAGTGAAGGGGGGAAGCCAGATTTGTTTAACAACCGTATGATTCAATTAACAACTAGTGATTCCCTTATCAACCATGGCAAAAGAGTTTGTAAAATTAGGCATGTCTCACTTAACAACTGTCTTGGTTTAGCGATGGAAATTCTAGTCCCCATTCGGGTTGTAAATTGAGGACTACTTGCAGACTGCCTCCGAAGTTGCAGATGGTCTCCAAGGTGCATTGTAGTTCAAGGCATTAAAAGAGGTTTTAAATATTTGACAGAGTGTCAAATGGAGCTGTGCATGTGCTCTCCTGCCACTGGCACAGCTCAGTTCTGAATGGGCCGCAGCCTGGTACTGGGCTGCAGCCTGGGGGGTTGGGGATCCGCGTCTTAAGTGGCCAAGGTTGAAAATCATCAATGTAATGATTTGCCAGTGCTCACCTAGTAAAAAGGCTTGAGGGATCTCAGGCATTTCCTGAAGTGGGTAGAGAATGTATTCTTACAATGGCATATTTTCAGTTGATTGGAACTATTATATGGTGCCAGAACTGGCTGGATCAGTGGCTGCCTGGGTGAAGCATGTTCTGGGCACAACCCAGCTCTTGCTAGTTGATTCATTTCTTGGGAACATTTTGTGAACTTCTCAGAGACATTGTTTGACCATCAGGTTTGGAAACGGAATTTGGGACTTTGTTGTCCTTTCTTCTGATTCAACAAGACTCTTTCTTGGGATATAAAACCTTATCTTTGCAGATCAGAACAAAAATGTCTGTTTGGATTATCAGATCTATTCCAGTGGGCAGCCCAGTGATGGAGAAGGAGGTAGTTCACACATCATATGAAGCTATGGTTTGTTTAACCCTGTGCTGGATAAACTGCAGCTGACTCCGTTCATTCAATGATATTTAATCATGAAAAATTACAACTGAATATTATTGAATTGCTTCAAATGAGAGACCAAGCTACTCCAGATCCCCCAAGGTTGGAAAATATTAACTTTCCCAGCTGTTTTTATCCCAATTGATCATGACAAGAAGATCACTAAAAGACAATGTCATTGTGGTTTTTCCCCCTCCAATTCCCCCTTTTTCCTCCTGTGTTGTTGCTTTTCAGTCATCCTCCTGAATGTAAATGAATGCTCTAGATAATGAGACTCTAGAAAGAGTGCAGAGAAGAGCAACAAAGATGACAACAAAGGGGACTGGACTGTAGACTAAAACATAAAGAACGGTTGCTGGAACTGAGTATGTCTAGTTTAATGAAAAGAAGGGTGACATTATGGCAATAACTCAGGGGCTGCCACAAAGAAGAGGGAGTCAAGCTATTCTCTAAAGCACGAGAAGGCAGGAGAAGAAGCAACAAATGGAAACTAATCAAGGAGAGAAGCAAGCTAGAACTGAGGAGAAATTTCCTGACAGAACAATTAATCAGTGGAACAACTTGCCTCCAGAAGTTGAAAAAGCTCCAACAGTGGAGGTTTTCCAGAAGAGACTGAAATGGTATAGGGCTTCCTGTCTAAGTGAGGGGTTGGACTGGAAGACCTCCAAGATCCCTTCCAACCCTCAAGTGGTTCTAAATGCTTTGAAACATTTCTTCCTAGACTTCTCCCCACCTGGGCTAAGTTGCCTTTATGAAACAAGCTGTCTGTTTATATCTAGTTTCTCTTCCATTCTTTTCTCAGCTTCTACAGTCTCCCACAGGTACTTGACCACAGGATGAGAGAACAGGGTGCCAGCCAGCTAATCCTCAGCATTGATTATAATTTAGCCTTGGCATGGGGTTGGGGTTTTTTTTGTTTTTTTGTGCTTCCCAACTATGCCTCCAGATGGCAGCTGGTACAATGTATTTCCGACAGTCTTTGTCTCTTCCTTACCCAGTCAGCATCTCTGTTAACATGCAAAACCAAGGTTACTACAACAAACACATCTGCTGTCTTTCGGAAGGCACTTTTGGAAGGGTCCTTTTGGATTTAGTGTTTCCTGTGGTTTGAATGAATCTAAAGCAGGGATGGACAGTAGCATGTCCTGCATGTTTAATTTTCCAGATCACAGTCCTACAAAGATTTGCTATCTGAATAACAGAGTTTGGGGATGTTCAACCCCCTGCTTGAGCAGGACACCCTATATTAATCTGGACAAATGGCTGCCCGGTTTCTTCATAAAAACCTCCCGTGATGGAGCACCCACAGCTTCTGAAGAAGGCAAGCCATTCCAGTGAGTAATTGTTCAGTCAGGAAATTTCTCCTTAGTTCTGGATTGCTTCTCTTCAAATTAGTTTCCATACATTGCTTCTTGTCCTGCCCTCAGGTGCTTTGAATAGATTGGCCCCCTCTTCTTTGTGGCAGCTCCTTAAATATTGGAAGACTGCTATCATGACACCCCTAAACTTCTGTTACACTACTATACATACCCAGGTCTTGCAATCATTCATTGTATGTTTTAGCCAGGGGTGGGTTTCTTCTGGTTCTGTCCACCTCTGTAGAACCAGTAGCTCTGAAGAGCAGCAGACATAGAACCGGTTCTATGGCTGCTGATGTTTTTGCCTACACACCCACCCAGGCTCTTACCTGATCTTTTTTTCCTGATTTTTCAACTTCAACTGCCGAACGAGGCACAGCTGCAGTTATAAAAGCAAGAAAAGAGGGCTGTTTCAAAGGCTGCTTCTCTGCACACAGCATGCTGATTTACAGGCGTGTGGCTCACAGTGTGCAGGGAAGCTTGTAAATCCGGAACCGGTAGTTAACCCTGTTGTATCCCACCCCTGGTTTTAGCCCCCAGCCCCTTAATCATCTTAGTTGCTCTTCTCTGCACTCTTTCTAGAGTCTCAATGTCTTGTAATCCACAATCCACTTTACGGAAGCTGAAGGGGGAACCAAAACCAGCAGTCACATTTTGACTGGACTTCTTTCATGGGAATGGCATGACATGTGATCTGAGTTTGCTTCCCACTCCTTTCTGAGCCAAATACAAAATGTTTGCCTTAAAAAAGAAACTGCATGCTTTGGGCTCTGGCTGACTGTGGGAGGATCCATTTTAGGCAAAATATTTTTGGGTGCTTTCAAGAGAAGTATGTGTAGGTGTGTGTTTTTGAGTTTTTGTACTTTTCTTGAGTTTTTGTAGTTTTCTTTGCAAGAACCCTAACCCTTAGCGACAACAATTCTGGTCCCAAATTGCCATTGTTAACCAAGGATTACCTTGAAACATAGATCCAACAGATCCCAACTGGTTTAGCAAAAGGTATAAGGCTCCATTAAATGTAAAGAAAGTTCCTTTAGAACAGGGGTGTTCAACCTTGGCAACTTTAAGACTTACAGACTGCAACTCCCAGAATTCCCCAATCAGTATGGCCAGCTGGGAGAATTCTGGGAGCTGAATCCCACAGGTCGTAAAATTGCCAAGGTCAGATACCCCTGCTTTAGAATAATTACATTTAGGATAAACACCAAAAGCAGTATATAGGCTGAAGGGGAGATGGAAAGCATATTTATCAAACTCATAATTTCTTTATGAAGCTAAATAGTGTGCTTTTGAATTTCCAAAAATCCTTCATCAATAAGATAGAACTAAGGGGGAATCTAGATAATTATGATTCATTCCTAAGTCAAAATGTATCTTATTTGATTTTGGTGTAACTTGTTTTATAAACCCAGCCAAACCTGATTTATTAAAAGAAAACAGCATTTAAGCAAACAATAGTTTGCAAATCAGGTCATTTTGTGAGGAGTCAATGCATTAATAGAAAATAGGTTAAATTAAATACATCACAGAAGATAATGAAGTTGGACTTCACTGGAAGTTTTTAGAAAGATAACCATTTGTCTGAAGTGGTGTAAGGTTTCCTGCCTAAGCAGGGGGGGTAGACTAGAAGACCTCCAAGATCCCTTCCAACTCTTATTCTATTCCATTCTATTCCATATCTCTATTCTATTCTGTTCTGTCTGTTCTGTTCTGTTCTGTTCTATTCCATTCCATTCCATTCCATCCCATCTCTATCCTATCCCATCCCATCCCATCCCAAGAATTGGCTGTCCTACATTCATTAAGCTTTTTTCTTGTAAATCTACCTTTGATCAATAAGTTTTATTGGCATTCAATTCACTGCCAGGTGACCCACAAATGACAGCAGAGCCTCACAAAGAGGAAAGTTTAAGAGAGTACAATATGAGTTTATTATACGAATTAATATTAAACATCTTTTAAGAAAAAAGTATGTATGGAAATAAATTCTAAAAGACCAACATTCACAAACATCACAAACTGTCTCTCATGTGTTTTATTCCTGCCCCCTTCAGTAGTCTCTTACCTTTTTGAAGAGAGAAAGCAATACAGACATTACTGTCATGGATTGTACATTGTTTTGATGGGAGGGGGGGAACCCTTAGCTTTTGGGTGTTGATCTTTCTAGCCCTGAAAACCCATTTACGGGGGAGACGGTGGGGGAGAATATGAGAAACTGAACAAAAAAGCATTTACTGTACCATCTTAACAAAATTATTCCATGGATATCATTAATGGAAATTCCCAAAGCCTCAGAGCCAAACTGTTCTTTTCCGGACCACTTCCAAAACTGAGCAAGAACTCCTGGCATGAAACTTACTGAGAATCTGTACACGGAGACAATAATTCTTTTTTTTTTTTTTTTACAAAAGGTATTTTGTAAAAGTTTTCCAAACTTTGCTTTTATGCAATGCAACAGCAGTGCAAGCAGTTTTGGTAAAGCTTAAAAGAGCATCCATGTTGCTAGTGCGGGGAAGGCTGGCATAGCAAAAAAAATTAAAAAATTATGGGTTAATTTTGGGGAAACTGGAGCGAGAAATGGCAGCTACTTTCCATTCTGGAATTTCTGTGAAATGCTTGCACAACAGAATCTAATTCTGGCCATTTGGTTCTTCCCAATTGTCAGGAAAAGGCCCAGGATCTCAATAAAAATGGAAAATTGGTTACCCAGTATTTTCAGTTAAGGAACAGTGGAGAAGAGGTGGTGTGAATACAAGAGCTTTCGAGTTTTATGGATGTTTTTCTTTCCAGCTTTGGCCAAACATCTAGCTTGCTCTGAGGGCAAAGATTAAGTACCCTAACCTAGGAACCTGGATTGGCATGGTATTAATAATCAACTGCCTGCCCAGGTATGGTGTTCAGCTGCCTTTCCTGTTCACAATTTATTTTGCAAGCAAGGTTGTTTTCTCCAACCTTCATAACAGCCTGGAAGCTAGGATGGAACCTCAGAGTAAAAAACTCCCTTTTTCCCAAGATGCACTGATGTTTTTCAATAATAATAATAAAAATCCCGGCTTGGAAAGCATAAAAAGAATCATTCAGGATTTCCCAGCACCAGCAAGGCTTAAGCCTCAGAGAACTATCCAAGTCTTTTAGAGCAACATGGATATATATAGTCTTGGCCTGATTTTTGTAAGCCTCTTAGTTGAGAAAAAATCCCAATAATCGGCCAAACAGAAGACCGTATGCATTGTTCCATTCTCTTCCAAACTGTGAGGCAAGAATTGGCTTCCAATTAAATTTTGTCGGGTACAGATAGCAAAGCTAAATCTTGCATCTATAAAACTTCAGTGAAGCTGACAGAAAGAAAGCCATCCTAAGAGACCAAGAAATTTGCCAGCTCGTTTCCTTGCATCACATTCTCCTCTAGTGAAAAACAATCACAGTAAAATTGAGTAAAATTTTACAATGTTTCGCATCTATTGCTGGGCATTTTGGTTTAACCAAGTGCATTAGTAACAGAGAGGAGTATACAAGTAACTCTTTGCATGCTCAGGAACTCACTGCTACAGGTCCAGCTATAGCAGAGGCCCCAATTGAACCCATATTTTTTAAAATGCCAGGGAACCTGGGCAGAGAAGTCCTAAAAAGTACAGGTAGTCCATGACTTAACCATTTATTTAGCAACTGTTCAAAGTTACAATGGCAGTGAAAAAAGTTGACTTACAACCAGTCTTCATACTTATGACTCCAGAGCATTCCCCCATGGTTACATGATCAAAATTCAGGTGCTTGGAGTCATGTGATCACCTTTTGAGAACTCCCCAGCTGGTTTCTAAAAAGCTTTGCTTAACAGTTGTGGCAAAAGAGGTTGTAAAATCAGGGACAACTCACTTAACAATCACCTTGCTTAGCAACTGAAATTCTGGTCCCAATTGTGGTTGTAAGTCAAGGACTACCTGAATCTGCATTTGCACACAATGTTTCCCTTTATACCAGCAGGATTCTCCTTGTTATTGGATTTCACTTCAAGAAAGAGATACCCCAAATGACTGAACATATACAGTATATATAATCCTTTTGCTGTTACTCAAACCTCTGCATTAGACACATGATCAAAACAGACTAACATCTGGAAACAGGCAGCTTTGCTACCATTGTCTGTCATCGCTAGAGATGGAAACAGCAAAACAGCTTATACTTCATGGTTTATAGTTTATTCAGTACAGCAAAGTTGGGCAAGCTAAAGTTGAGCAACCCAAAGGTATTTTTTTCAAGAGGCAATTGGACTTTCTAGTTTTTCTTTGAAGACGTTCGCTTCTCCTCCAAGAAGCTTCTTCAGCTCTGACTGGAATCCTTCCATTCCCCACCATCCAGTCAGAGCTGAAGAAGCTTCTTGGATGAGAAGCAAAACCTCTTCAAAGAAAAACCAGAAAGTCCAGTTGCCTCTTGAAAAAAAGCACCTTTGAGACAACCATGACCTGGATGGCTGAGTATCTCCATAGACTAAAGATGAGTATAATATTTCTGAACCTCAGCAACCTTGAAGATATGTGGACTTCAGCTCCAGAATTCCCCAGTCAGTTGTTATGCTGGCTGAGGAATTCTGGGAGTTGAAATCCACGTACCAACTTGCTGAGTTTGAGAAATATAGCATAAATGCATGAGCTCAGGAATTGGTGACTGTTTTCAAGGCTTCCAATACAGGTCCTGCCATTAGTATGAACTCTACCCTTCAGAGGCAATCAGTTAAGAAGATGTCTACATTTAAGAGGCCAATGTGCATCCTTGTGCTTTTATCTATGTAGTTATAAAAAATTCGAAAGAGAAATTGTCACTTTTAAAAAAAGGTATCCCCTTATTTCACAAACATAGGTGGGCACCCAGTTGCCAGTCTTAATTATGGTTGTTAAATGTGGACTACTGTAGTCCAATCTTCTCCAGTGAAGCTTAGCCCCAATTTTCTAAATCAGGGATGTCAACCTCGCAGTGACACATTTGACACATTTGTTGTCACGTGATGTATCATAACTTTTTTACCTTCGCTAAACCAGGGGCATGTGGGGCCAGTGCACGACATATCCAGCCTGCGGGATGCAAGTTTGACACCCCTGCAAAGGTGGGACAAGACTAAGGGCATCTGTCATGAGGTCTATAAGAGACACTGAATTCACAGAAACGGGAAAAGGACACTATATCGAATGTAAGTTTTCACACCATTCTTATTTTTCAATCTGGTTCTCTTTCCTGGCAATGCAAGGAATACAAAGTTATCAGAGAGGTTGCATGGAAGCAAGATGGGAGGGAATTCAAGTTGGGCTGAGAGACAATAGGAATAATGACAGCAGAAATGTCCCAGGAGGTCAAAAAAGTCAATATGGCATCCATCAACATGACATCAGAATCCAACTTCTTTTACATGTAAAAAAGTGGGAGCCTGTCAGCACCCAGAAGCATTTTGTAAATGAAAAATTCTGGATAAACATAAATGGTTAACCTTCCAAGATGGACTAGAATTTTTTTATGAGAATTGAAATCAAGAGATTTAATAAGAGGAGGGTATGCTTCCCAATGGTTTTCTTATATACAATTAGCAGAAAGGTTTAATGTGGATGAACGATTTTATGATTCTGAACAAAGCAAGACTGAATTTGAATTTGAATTAGAATTATATACCAGTGATGAATATGTTATTGCCAAAATTATAAACTTTTGCTGAAATATGAGAACAACTGAAAGGTGGTATGAAAAATTAGGCTAGGAAACTGGCTATAATGTACAAATGGACCAATAGGAAAACATGCAGTTGAAAGAATTCACATTTATATGATGTTCTCTAACCTTAAAGAGAATTTTTATGAAATGATGTATCGCTGGTTTTTTTGTCACTAGAGAAACTGTCTAGAATGTATAATGGGAGTCTGAATCTTTGCTGGAAACGTGAACAAGAAGGGACTTTTTATCATGTTTGATGGACCTGTAAAAAAGCCAAAACATATTTGATACAAATACATGCATTAATTCAGAAGATCTTGAAGTATAGCTGAACCCAGATGCTTTTCTTTTGGTCTAATGGACAAACAACCAGAACAAAAGTTCCAGAACTTTAGTTTTATTTATGACAACTGCAGCAAGATTATTCTATGCTCAAAAATGAAAAGACTCAGCACTATGGTACCTACAACAAGGGAATGAATTGGTGAAGACGACAGAACTTGCGGGGATGGTTAATTTAACCTCTGATCAGGGAAAAAACAATGTCAACATTTATGAACAACTGGAAACCCTTATAGATTTTTTGCATGAAACAGAAAAAAATGCATTTATGATTTGTGCTAATGATGATTAGGAAAAATAGAATACTAAAAAGTGAGGGTCTTCTTTTAATCATGGAGTAATTTTGTAACTATATTTATATTTGCTGCAAAGAAATCAGAACTTTCTCTTTCTTCTGCTCTTTTATTAGTTTGTGTTAGATTGACTGTGTTTTGTAAAACTTGATTAAAGAAAATATTTTGAAAAAGTTGAGTTTTTATCTTGTTTGAAGATGTGGTCTTGACTTTTTTGACAACACCCCCCACCCCCCCCAGATACACCCTGAATAAGGGGAAATATATTTATCATGAATAGTTACTGATTGTGGAAGGGATCTGCAGGAACACTTTTTTGTGGAGGGGAAAAATTATATTATTCTAACTATCACACTCAAATAGCATGATTCAGGTTTCTTTTCTATTAGCAGCAATAATTGTATAATTATAGTAAAAATCATCATCCACAATCTGATGGGCCACCCTCTATCTGGATGAAAGGACACAAGTATCCATTCGTTCAAAAGACATGATGCAAAAACACTGGCCAGAAACCACTTTGGAACAACAGGTGGGGCTTTTTTTTTCCAAACATTCTGAACCACATTTGATAACAGATTATCATTATCCAGCTTCAAAGATTGGTGTATAAAAGGTTAGGTGAATTGTCAATTTTCTCTCCCACCCACCCCTCTTTTTTTTTTCTTTTTGTGGTGGTAGGAGAGCTGGATTCCTCAGAGCTGAAACAAAAAGACAGAAGAATAAGACCCAAATTCTTAGTCACTGGATAAAAAAAAAATCAAAACGTGCCTTCATGTTTCCATGTGGTTGAATTCGGAGAAGCCTCGGATCATTCCAGAATAGAGTCACCAGCATAAAAATTATCTTCCCTTTTAACCATCATGGTTTATCATCTTATTTGGCTTCTCCCCCCTCCCCCCAGTTGCCAATTCTGGATCTAGAAAAGAAAAAGAGAAAAAAATGGGAATATTAACAAAAGCTTTAGTGCTTTATAACAGGGGTCTCCAACCTTGGCAACTTTAAGACTTATGGACCTCAACTCCCAGAATTCCACAGCTAGCTGGCTGAGGAATTCTGGGAGTTGAGGTCCACAAGTCTTAAAGTTGCCAAGATTGGAGACCCCTGCTTTATAATACAGGTAGTTCTCAACTTACTATGACAATCAAGCCCAAATTCAGTTGCTAAGCGAGACAGTTCTTAAGTGAGTTTTGCCCCATTTTACAACCTTTCTTGCCACAACCGTTAAGTGGATCACTTGCAGTTGTTAAGTTAGAAACATGGTCATTAAGTGAATTGACTTGGCTTGCCAGAAGATGGAAAAAGGAAATCACATGATCCCCAGACATTGCAATCATCATAAATATGAGACAGTTGCCAAGTGTCTGAATTTTGATCATGCAACTAAAAGAATATTGCAACAATTGTAATCATAAAAACAGTCATAAGTCACTTTTAAGTTGAGGACTACCTCAATTTTGGAGAAGAGTATCCTTCTTAGCTCTGAGCAAAGAGGAACTGGAGGAAGATAAAATCTCTTTCGAATATCTCCAAGCTGTTTTCTTTTTAACAGTACAAAATGGTTTGACAACTGGTTCCTATTTAGCTGCTTTTTAAAAAAAACATCCTGTCATGCCCTTGTTAGAGCCAGACTCTGAGGGAGAGGAAGAACAGCTGACAGGGAGTGGAGGTATGGCTCCAGAGGTTGAGGAGGAGGCTGGGAAAGGCAGAGGCCAGCTGGGCAGTCAGAGGAAGAAACGGGCCTATCCCCTCTTCATCCTAGGACACTCAGGGAGGAAAGGAGAAGGCAACAACTTGACTTACAAGAGAGGAAGCGGCCATGGCCCCATCATTGGTTGCAGCTGGGGAGAAGAGTATATAAGAGAGACTGTTAAAACATAGCATTGCCAGAAGCAAAGTGTGTGTTATTTTGGGCTGAAGTTATCTTGGTTGGCGTCCTTCCAACGGACTGTGCCTTGTTATCTTCTTGAAGGTGATATCCTGGTCCGTTGTGGAATTTCCTTCATTGTAGTTTGTTTTAGGTTTTTATTTCATCTCTATCTGCTCATTAAGTTTGGACTATATTGCTTTCTTTTGAAGACTATTTTTGAATACGTCTTATCTCCAGTTGAGAATTATTGAACAGTAGGGCCAAGTTGGAGGCATTAAAGGACATTTATTTATGTTTTGGATTTTGTTATGTTTGTGTTATACTCTGGGTCGTCACATGTCCATTCTTGGATTTCCTCATAGTCTCCTATTTAAGGATCAGTCAGTTATACCTCTGCATATCTTCTGAAGATCAGTCGAGATCAGAGACTTGCTATCATCTAGTTGGAACTGAGCAAAATATGTTTTAAAAAATTCTTTGGGCCAGAGGTTAGATTCCACTCTTGCTGTTACCACTGCTTTTTGATCTTGCTTCTTCCAACATGGGCATAACAGCATTTTTTTTTTAAAAAGCAGCACAATTCCACATATTTTCACACTGGGCAGCAACATGGACTGGATTAAGTCAGGTAGCATAAGACCAGAAAAACCAGAGGCCAATTAATCAGAATAGAGCTGGAAGGGAACTTGAAGGTCTTCCAGTCTAATTCACTGCTCAAGCAGGAGACCCTAGACCATTTCAGACAAGTGACTGTCCAGTCTCTTCTTAAAAACCTCCAGTGATGGAGCACCACAACTTCTGAAAGCATGCTTTTTCAATGGCTAATTGTTCTCACTGTTAGGAAGTTTCTCCTTAATTCCAGGTTGCTTCTCTCCTTGATCGTTTCTTGTCCTGCCCTCTGGTGCTTTGGAAAATAAGTTGATCTCCTGCTCTTTGTGGCAGCTCCTCAAACACTGGAATCCTGCTATCATGTCCCTCCTAATCCTTCTTTTCTCTAGACTGGCCATACCAAAATCATGCAACCTGTTCTTCATATGTTTTAGTCTTCAGGCCTTTAATTATCTTAGTTGCTCTTCTTTGCACTTTTTCTCAACATTTTTTTTGTAATATGGTGACCAAAACTGGATGCAGTATTCCAGGTATGACCTTACTAAGGATTTATAAAACAGTACTAATACTTCACGTGATTTTGATTCTAGTCTCTGTTTATGCAACCAAGGATTGTATAAATATAAATTCAGGGCAAAAGGTTGCTTAAGATCATTGTTTTCAAAGTCTTCTCCATTCCCACTAACTACTGGTAGCTAGCAACCGCACCTATTTCTATTTGTTATAACTGTCCTGTTTTAATTTTAAATTACAAGAATATATTATTGAACATAAGGATATTTTTGAATGCTGTTTGGTCTTTGCAAACAGCAATAACCTTGAATATTTCTGTTCATAGGACCTAGCAAATAAACTGATGATTGTTGGAACAAAAATGAGCATACCTTATTGTACTTCTTTTGATGGTTCTTCTGCTGCAGGTAACTTTCTTCTTATTTGGCAGTCCTCCTCTGAAACACAGAGGTAGAAGATGGTTAAAGCATGCAGATCTGCAATGGCCCAACTTTGCAACTAGACTAAAGTTGGTGTCAATTCAAAGGCAGGAAAAGGCAGCATCAGAGACAGGCTGTTCTTATGGCCAATTATAAAGATGATTGAAGAGCCGTGATGGTGCAGTGGTTAGAATGCAGTATTGCAGGCATACTCTACCCACAGCCAGGAGTTTGATCCTGACAGGTTCAAGCTTGATTCTTTCCGAGATTAAGGACCCAAATTGTTGAGGAGTAATATACTGATTCTGCAAACCACTTAGAGAGGGTTGTCAAGCACTGTGTAGCAGTAGATAAGTCTAAGTACTATTGCTATTTCTGGCAACTTTCTTATTTACCCCAGATTCCATATCAAGGTTTCTCATTCTACTTCAATAAAATCATTAGCTCCCAACCCCATTACTGCCAATGCTCCTGATTACAGCTGGCAGCCTTACATCACCCTAGATGTCCCAAAAGGTGTTTTTTTCAAGAGGCAATTGAACTTTCCAGTTTTTCTTTGAAGAGGTTTCTCTTCTCATCCAAGAAGCTTCTCCAGCTCTGACTGAAATCTTTCCATTCCTCACGAGCTGAAGAACCTCCTTGGATGAGAAGGGAAATGTCTTCAAAGAAAAACCAGAAAGTCCAATTGCCTCTTGAAAAAAGCACCTTTGCGACAACCATGACCTGGATGAGGGAGAATCTCCACAGGCAATCCCCCTAGTTGTGTCCATTTCTATAATGGTTGACTTGCAACCATTTGTTTATTGCCCGTTCAAAGTTACAAAAGCACTGAATAAAGTGACCCATGACTATTTTTCACACTTAAGACAGTTGCAGCATCCAAATGGTCAAAATTCTGGCATTTAGCAACTGGCTCATATTTATGACAGTCGCAGTGTCCTGGGATCATGTGATCCCCTTTTGTGACCTTCTGACCAGCAAAGTCAATGGGGAAACCAGGCTCATTTAACAACCGTGTTACCAATTTAACAGCTTAACAAATGTGGCAAGAAAAGTCATAAAATGAGGCAAAACTCACTTAACAAATACTTCACTTAAGTCACATAAATGCTGGGCTCAATTGTGGTCATAAGTTAAGACCACCTTACATACACATTCCTCTTGGAACAGGAATTTATTTTTTGTAAACCCACAGCAAATTGGATGATATAATTTCAGGATCCCAAAATTCAGGGTGCAATTAAGGAACTGGGCCAATTGAACTCCCTGATGTGCATGTTAAGGTCCAGATCTTACCACATGAATGTCCTTCAACGTCATCAAGAAGGTTTGCTGTTGAGGCTGCAGTCCCCATCCTGGATTGTTGCTAAGGAGACCATAATCCACACCATATATCAGATGGAAATCTTAAAACTCCCAACCAATGAGAGCAACACTGCTTAAAAACTGTCCTAGTTTGGAAGATGATCTGAACCTGCCTGAGGTTTGAGAATGGCCTCCACATCCATTTCCTCGAAGTCCACACTCAAGGTGGGTGATAAGATAACAAGATAAGATAACCTTTACTGTCATGCACAACAACGCTCATTAAAATGAAATTCCCATGTCTGGTTCATCCTCCAAATAATGTCACCATCCCAACGAGAACAATAATAATATAATAACAACAGCAACCCCCAAAATACCAAGTAATACAAAAAAACATTCAAAAATCATCTTGAATAAATAGTGGGGGGGAAGGAGTCTTGAGAGTTAACAAGGTTGATGCTATAATGGAACAAAGATAAATCTGATTGTTCCGCTTTTGTGGTTAACTAACCAAGAAAGAGAGGTCCTATTTTTAATCCCTGGTCCCATCTGGAGCAGGAAGAGAGCCAAGAAAATCACCCAAACTGCTGAATGCCACCAGAACACAATAAGTAGCCAGCTGATGGGGAAAGGCAAAGAATTCTGCATTCAAATTCCTGTTTCTAATTTGTTTGACTTCATTTCCCAAAATGCTCAGCAATGGCCAGGATGACAAAGGAATACGTGAGGAAGCCCACACTAGAATAAACCTCTCTTTGCACTTGGATTATAGTCTCTTTACACTCCCAAGGCCTGGAATGATGTTCTCATTCATTAAAAGATAACAGCAGGGAGAGGGGGACCCCAGAGATGGTATTCAGCAGGTTCTGGAGAACCAGTAGCGGAAATTTTGAGTAGTTCGGAGAACCAGCAAATACCACCTCGGACTGGCCCCGCCCCCATCTCTTCTCTGCCTCCCAAGTTCCAGCTGATTGGCTGCATTTTCTTTTGTTGCTCTGCACAGGAGAACGGAGCTGGAAAGCAGGTTAGTGGGGTGGGGAGGGAATGGAGATTTTATAGTATCCTTCCCCTGCCACGCCCACCAAGCCATACCATACCCACCAAGCCACGTCCACAGAACCGGTAGTAAAAAAAATTTGAATACCACGACTGGGTACCCTCAAGATCACCAGGTTGGGAGACCAACAGGAGGTCACTTCATACAACCAGGAAAGGATACACTTGGTGCTTCAAAAGCTGTTTTCTTTTTGACTTCCTCATTTTAGTCTTTTCTGAGAAAGCTCTGGCAAGTTCAAACAACTTCTTGCGTGTAGCTGAAAAGAAAAACAGTGGCACTTTTAACGGGGGGGGGGAGTGGGAGTGGGAGAGGAACAGTTACCTCCAAGCATTTTTATACTGAAGTATGGACTTCATGCTGCCAAAGTGAGAGGCTTAAGGACTAGTAACTTGATTAAGATAAAAACTGTAACTCCTTCAAGAACCTGAATTTTGCAACTGCACTACATTTAGGAACTGAATTAACTGAAGAAAAAAATAGAGGGGGGTCTCTGAAAAAGACAGAGGTCACCCTACCCTTAGAACCAGATCTCTGCCTATTTTTCCAATGAATCCTTCTGCAGGGTTAACAGATAATCAAGTTGGAAGGGGCCTTGTAGGTCATCTAGTCCAACCCACTGCCCAAGTGGGAGATCCAAGCAGGTTGAGTCTAAAGAAAAGACTGCTTCCTCTTTTCCTAAAGGAGAAGGGACTGGCTTCTTACTCCAGAATTTATTTGGGATAAGTCTGATGCAGCTACAACCATCTATCTGTGTATCAGAATCAGAGAAGTGAAGAAATTTGAATGAGAAATGACATATTTTCAAGGTGAGAAAAAATCAAGCAACTCCCATTGCCTTTTTAAAAGCACCTTTGGGACATAAATCTTAAGATTTCCAAGTTTGGAGTCCCCTGCTACAGAGAGACAATGTCAGGAAATATGCATCACGGTGTTGGCTTCTGCCCAGCAATGTGCCACAATATAACTCACATTTTCCCATGTGTTTCAACTTGTCCCTGAATAAGGCATCGTCGGAGATCGCCCCGCTGGGCACACCAGTTAAGGAGCGAGTGACCTCATCTGCAAGGCAAGGCAAAGCATATTTAGGATCAATAGGAAGCAGCCAAAGCCAAGAGAAAGATTTTGAGCACTCTTTCTATCCCACTGGACCAGTGGTGGTATTCTACCAGTTTGGCCTGGTTCAGCCGAACCGGTAGTAAACAATGCTACCATTCAGCTGAACTGGTAGTAAAAAAACAGTTACTCGTTCAGCTGAACCGATATTTTTTCCCCTCCCAACGATCAGCTGTTCTGGGATCCTCCTCGCTGTCTTACTGCTTCACCCAGGCTTTCCTGAGGCCCAGGAGGCAAAAAGGGGCGCACAGGGTGTGTGTGCTGTGCTCCCCCCTGCGCCTTGTTTTTTGCCTCCTGGGCCTCAGGGAAGCCTCCTGCTGGCAAAAATGGCCTCTCAGGAGGCTTCACTGAGGGCCAGGAGGCAAAAAAAATGGAGTGTGCAGGGGGGAAAAAAAGCTACCCCCACCCAGCCACATGGCCACACCCACCTAGCCATCCCCACAGAACCGGTAGTAAAAATATTTGCATCCCACCCCACTGGACAACTTGGATTTCAAATCCCATCCTTCCCAATCCTTGGCTATTCTGGTATGGCTGCCTTCTAGACAGGGGTGGGATTCAACCGGTGTAACAATCCATTTGGTGAGCATGTGCTTTGCATGCGTACAGCATTTGCAACTCATCATTTGCTAAAAGCCCTGTGTGTAAAAGAGCTGACATGCGGCAATCCGCTGTACCGTGCGAAGTAGCTGAGCTGGAAAACCCAGAAATAAAGCACAGACTAGAGCCAGGGTGGGTGCGTGGGCCCAATAGCTGATCATCGGAGCGAACTGGTTGCTCTCAGCTGATCTTCAAAGATACCAGTTCACCCGAATTGGGCCGAATTGATAGAATCCCACCCCTGCTTGTAGATTCCTAGCCTTCTATGAACACTGTTATAGAGCAGTGTCTCTAAATTTGAGTAACTTTTAAGATGTGCGAACTTCCACTCCCAGAATTCCCCAGGAAATTCAATGAATTTTCCCTATTTGTGGTTCAGATGAATTCAATGAATTTTGCAGCACTTGCTGGGAAAAAAAGGACATTCTTACTCTTCCATCTCTTCTATTTCAGTTTCTGCCATGTGATTAATAAACAAAACAACCTTTATTTCTTCATTTATAATCTTCATTTCTCTTTATTTAACAGAGAAACTATTATCTAACCATACAACTTCCAGAGGTCCCACTGCAAAGGCTAACCTGCAGATGGGCCCATTTCATTAAGGTGGCTAATTTATTGCTTGCATTCTTATCTTGTTACTTTTACCTTCTGTTAGGTGCAAAAAACATTTTTTTGTTCTTTCAGCAAGCCTCAGACTTGAAGTTCCTTAAAACGTGCCATGAGGAATACAATTTTTGAGAAATGCCTGTCTGAAGAACTGAATGTGAAAATAAAAAAAAATACTGGCAATGCTTCCCAGATGGCATTAAGGTACTTCAGCAATTTAGAGGGATATTCAATGCTGTAAAAAATATTCCTTGAGGGGACCCTTCAATATTTTATCACTTTTTGAACTTTTTATAAAACTCAAAAATTATTTTCTGTCATGTAAGAGGTAAAACTTCTTACCTATTCAAGCTCCTGTTGAAAGAAGAGGATTGATTTTTCTTCTTCTTGCATATTACTCCTAGCTCAACACCTGTGCTTTGCTACAAAACTATGTGGTTGGGCTTAGTTTTTGGGGAGGAAAATAAGGGAGGAAAATTCTGCCTCTGCCTACCAGCATTCATCAGTATTCATCGGGCTACCATCAGTATGTGAGCGAGTTGAGGGCTGTTTGGAAACTGAGAGTATTTGCAGTGTGAGCAAGAAGGAGCAGCAAGGAGCCTTGGAGGTTGTGGGTGCTCCATCACTGGAGGCTTTCAAGAAGAGATTGGACTGCCATTTGTCAGAAATGGAATGGGGTCTCCCGCTTGGGTGGGGGGTTGGACTAGATGACCTACAAGGTCCCTTCCAACTCTGATTATCTGTTAAATTTGTTAAAGCCTGGGCCTGGCTTAGCTCAACTGTTCTGTACTAAAGCTGCTTGGTGCTGTGCAACTAAAACAGAAACTCCTCTCCTCTGCTTGTGTTTTGCATTTGGAACAGATTTCTTTTCAGGTGGGAAGGGGGAGTAGAACTCCTTAGCATCAGAGCCTGTTAATAGTAATATATGAAATACTAATGCTCTGGTGATCATTTTGAAAAATTCTTTCTTAGTGAGCACCTAGAAGCCAAGAGGAACACACATGCCAAATTTCAAGTTTGTAGGCTTTGAGGGTCTGGAGATTTTGTGGTGATCCATGAGTGATATTTCGCTTTTATATATATAGATTATGCTTACAGGTATTCCTTGGTTTACATTTAGTAACTGTTCAGAGTTACGATGACACTGGAAAAGGTGACTTATGATTATATATTCACACTTATGACTATTGCAGCATCTTCATGATCAGAATTCAGACCCTTGGCAACTGACTCATATTTATGACGGTTGCAATGTGCCAGAGCCAAATTATCACTGTCAACTAAAAAGATACTCCTTTGGTCTTTTTAGCTGCCAAGAAAAAGGGAGTTGGGGAAAACAAGGCATTCTTGAAATGTCTAGACAATCACTTCAGCAGCCCAAAGTTGTTGGAGCATAAGAAAGTTATTGGAGACAGATGTGTCCCATTGGAGAAGTCACATCCAGGGGGTGGGGAAAAGACCAGGGTCCAGGGGGAAATGTATGTTGTAATTTAGTATCAGTTGTACCCAGCCACGCGCCAACATGGCAACCTCTAATGAACCAATTTACTTTTCTCTGAGATGCGGCTACTAGAGACTTTTATTTGAATGAGGGTGGATTTGTTGGAGCCCTGACAATCACATTTTGTGACCTTTGACACGCAAAGTCAATGGGTAAGCCAGATTCGCTTAACCAGGTTACTAACTTAACAACAGGGTTACTAACCTATCAGGAGTGATTCACTTCACAACTGAAGCAAGAAAGGTCATAAAATGGGACAAAACTCACTTAACAAATATCTCACTTAACAACATAAATTTTGGGCTCAATTGTGAAAAACGGTCATAAGTCACTTCTCCAGTGCCATTGTAACTTTGAACGGTCACTAAGTGAAGTGTTGTAAGTTGAGGACATTGCAACATCCCAAGTCAGGCAAAGTCAAGGGGGAAAGCCAGGTTTGCTTAAAGGCTGCATGATTCACTTAATGATTACAGTGATTCACTTAACAACTGTGACAAAAAAGGTCAAAAATTGGCCACAACTCATTAAACAACAACTTGTTTGGCAACAGAAAATCGGATGCCAATTGTGACAACACTTCTTGTGAGAGGAAGTGAGAACCAAACTGCCAAAACAGAAGGAGATGAAATCCAGAAAAAAACATATTAAGATTATTTAATTCCCACTTGATTAGAGCTCTGGATTGGAACAGCCTAAGCCCATACTGTGGAAAAGCCCTGTGATTTATAATACCTTGCAAAATTCCAAATATGATTTTAATTTAGGGGGTATTTGGTATGTTAGTAATCCCTTCTAACATAGTGATATTTTCCTTTTATCTGTACACAGCAATTGCTTTTGATTAGCTAATTTCCTGATATTTCTTTCTGACATTTGAAATCAAAACCAATACGATGTAAAACATATTACAGTTTCAGATCATGGTCTTATGAAATATTTTCCATTTGGGGGAAAAAAAATCAAATAAATTTTGAAGAGCTCCTTGAAAAAAACTCTTTGCTGAAAGAAAGATCTTTATGAAGCAGATGGAACAGGAAATGATAGGATATTTTTGTATTAACAGCGAGTTAGTTAAATCATTGTCTTGATACAAGAACAATCAAAGTGTTTATCTTGTGATCAACTTATAATAAGCACTTATGAGATGAAGTGAAAACTGGCTATAGATAATTTTTTAGTAAAT
Organism: Laticauda laticaudata; assembly: GCA_004320025.1. NCBI lineage: Eukaryota > Metazoa > Chordata > Lepidosauria > Squamata > Elapidae > Laticauda > Laticauda laticaudata. Next base: position 44,674 of record BHFT01004284.1, read on the forward strand.
GTTAAAGGATGATTAACCTTAAATGCAAGTCATTCATTACTAACCAACACAGATGTTTATTCCCTACTAAGGGAACAAAATAAACTTTTTAAAATAAACTTTCTCTTCCAAAACAGAATTGTTTGTATATTGCACCATGATATTGAGAAAAAAGAAAGAAATTTAGCATAGATCGTCTTTGAATAGCTGGCTGCGATATTCTGGGAGTTGAAGTCTACCCATCTTAAAGTCCCCCAATCTGGAATAATAAACTTCAGAATTAAATTCCTTTGGGGTTTAATTTTTCAAGTAATTATTGGACTCACTGAAATTCTGGCAATTGTTGCAATCTTAAGATTTTAATGGAAAACATTGAGTGATAAATATCATTTTGATGAATTACTCAAAAGAAATGTATACTGCAGGGCAATGCCACATAAAGAGAGCAAGCACCTCTGGTTTACAGTAAATTAGGCCACTCAAAATATTTTTGTGAATCAACTCAGTTCTGAAAAAGCAGACTTTAAAAAACCCAAGTTTAATTTACTTTACAGAATTTGTTGGCAGTTCACTCAACATTATGATTCAACACTGGAAGGAAAAATCTATATCTGATTTACAGCAATGATAAGTATATTTGTCAATATTTGAACTTGTTTATTTACAACTAGCTATATTGTAGAAGAAAATTATAATCTCTCTGAGACATTTCTGAATTCCTTGTTCATTCATTGAATTTTTACTTTTTATCCATTCTTACCTATTTCTATGCTTGTTTATGTATTTTCTTTAATGTCCAGTAAAAAAAATACCTCAAAATAAACGTGTGGCTTTTGTTTTCTGGCAAGGAAGAAGATTTTTGTACAATATCATTGAATTGGAGTTATTCTCAGGGATGGGATTCAACCAGTGTTACCACTGGTTTGGTGACTATGTTTTACTACGTACTTCATCACTGGAGGTTTTTAAGAAGAGACTGGACAGTCGCTTGTCTGAAATGGTATCAGATCTCCTACTTGAGCAGGGGGCTGGACTAGAAGACCTCCAAGGTCCCTTCCAGCTCTATTCTAATTGATCATTCCTTGGGACAATATCAAAATTTGCAAGATGGCAGATTGTTGCAATTCAAGTCCCACCCATGGGCTGATGTCATAGGGGCATTCCAACCAACCACCATCCTGCAACACAATTTCGTACAGGGGTGTCAAACTCACAGCGTCACGGCAGCATCACATGATGTATTGTGACTTTTTTCCCCTTTGCTAAACCGGACATGGACATGGCCAGAGTGGGATGCATCCCGCCCTTGGGGCCTCAAGTTTGACAGCCTTGACTTAGTACAACATCTAGCTACAAAACTAATAGTACCCTTGGCAACAGAGATGCAATTACAGCCTTACATGCTTACCTGATAATATTGAGGACAAAGCGGGATCTGAACTGAGGGCAGCGCTGTTCATTCTGGATTTCTTTGATTCATACTTTAACCGATCTAGAGGACAGCACAGGAAAAACAAACGTTTGAAAGGATATTGCCCAGCTAACTTTCTAGATAAAGGACACTGTGCGGTTAACAATAAAGCAACGTAATCAAGAATTTAACTGCAACACAGTAGAAAAAAGTAAAACACAACCAGCCTATGAACCCCTTCAGAATTCAAATCAACCACACAACAGTACTGACCCACAACCAATCTACACAACCAGAGGTGGTATTCAGCAGGCTCTGACCACTTCTGGAGAACCAGTAACAGAAATTTTGAGTAGTTTGGAGAACCAGCAAATATCACCTCTGACTGGCCCCTCTCTCATCTCTTCTCTGCCTCCCGAGTCCCAACTGATCGGCTGGGTCTTCTCTTGTTGCCCTGCACAGGAGAACGGAGCTGGAAAGGAGGTTAGTGGGCTGGGGAGGGAATGGGGATTTTGCAGTGTCCTCCTTCTGCCATGCCTACCAAGCCACACCCACAGAACCGGTAGTAAAAAAAAATTGAATCCCTCCACTGACACAACCCCCCCTCGACCACCACTTCACCTTCCAGTGACTCTCACTTGACATGACCTCTCCATCACAAGACCCATTAGAAAATGCTCACTTGACATACCCACTCCTGACCCATCAGAAGACCTATGGCCCACACAAAGCCTTTATCAGCAAAAGAACACAGACATTCCCTAAACCCTGCTGAAGATGCTACCTAGGCTGGTAATGAAATGTTTGGAAACCAAACACACAAGCTTGGAGGATGAACCTCCATCACTGCAGTAGAAAAACACCAGAACTACAATATTCATAAAACTCAGTTACTCTTTGACTTATGACTTAACGACCATTCAAATGGACCCACCTGGGGGCTACGTATGACGTAGATTTCAAGTTGCAATGGTCAGCCCCCTCCCAGTCATGTGACTGCATTTTGGGTGCTTAGCAACCAGGCCGCATTTATAGCCGTTTGTAGGATCCCACATCCACGCATTTTACGATGGTTTTGTTGAAAGTTACTTCCCAGGTTTGGCAAAACCAGCCCCATAACAAGCCGTTGGTTCACTTAACCAAATCAAATCAAAAGTTTATTGTCAATGTACAACATGCGTACAATGAAATTGAAACAACTGCATTGTTCACTTAATGATCACAAAAAAAACCTTCTACAATTGGCTTGGTTGTGTGACACTTTATAACCATCACAGTTTATGACCATAATGGCAAGTTGGGCAGGTTCCATTACGGTAATAAGTCAAGAACTATCAACATGCCCTGATATCTTTGACAGGGTCATAGTGGCAAAATCAAGATTGTCACACATTGGTTGGAGAGGAGATGGTGACTATTTTTAATATTTGGTTTCCTGAAATTACCTTTTTCAAGGGCCAGGAGGAAATCTCGATTTCTCTGAAGTTCCTTCATGAATTCTTCATTCTGGAGGAACAGAGCAATCCGTTCATCTTCCAAATACTGCTTCCATTTCTTCTCCTGATCCAATGACCCCTGAGCACTCTGGTTCCCAGGACTCTGTGTGCTTTGATGACAGTTTTGGGTGCTCTAGAAAGAGATTGTGTGTAAAAAAAAAACCTATTACACCTGCTGCAGACCTGTAGCAGATTACAATTAGATGTTACACTCCAATGTGTTATGCATTGGGCAATACGCTACCCACTCTAAATACAAAAGTTTTCTACTTCCCACCTGCACCATATCCATTTGCTGTGGTAAGATGCGGAGAAAGTCATCCGGAAGATTCCCTAATAATGGTGGATTCCAGTCCCTATATCGCCTTTGTGCTTGTGAACCGCTGGAATTTTGGATATCAATTCTGCTTGGGGAAAAAAAAAACCAAATTACAATAATATAATTCCACTTCCCTTGGCAACTTCCAGGGGTGTAGGCTTCAATTCCCAAAATTCTCATCAACGGCGAATGGAATGGAATGGAATGAAGAGTTGGAAGGGACCTTGGAGGTCTTCTAGTCCAGCCCCCTGCTCAAGCAGGAGAACCTATACTATTTCAGATAAATGGCTATCTAGACTCTTCTTAAAAACCTCCAAGCAATGGAGCGCCCACAATTTCTGAAGGCAAGCTATGGAATTATGGGCTCTGAAGTCCACATATATCAAATTTCAACTGTATTAAATACCAATCTGAGACAGTGATGGTATTATACTGGTTCAGCCCAGTTTGGGTGAAAATGCTACCGTTTGGCCAAACCGGTAATAAAAAAACAGCTACCAGTTCAGCTGAACTGGTGTTTCTTTTTTTTTCTTCCCAACAATCAGCTGTTCCAATGATCAGCTGTGCCAGGATCCCCCTCGCTGTCTTATTGCTTCACCCAGGAGGCTTCCTTGAGGCCCAGGAGGCAAAAACACTTGATTTTCTGCAATCAAGTTTGGAAAGGTTTACTTTGAGTTTGTTTCTATTGTTTGCCCATGTATTATTGCGGTTGAAGCTGAAGTAGTCATTGACAGGTAGGGCACTGTAGCAGACAATTTTGTGTACTAAGCTTAGATCAGACATGGGTTACATTTTAATTACTCTCCCCTCCGCAACAGAACGTTAAATTCTTTACAGGTCTCTAAGCTACAGATAAGTATAGGCAATCCTTGTTTGCCAACTGCCTTGTTTAATAGTTATTCAAAGTTATAACAATGTAAAAACTTCCTGACCAATCTTCTCATTTATAACTGTTATTTTATCACATGTGGGGGGGGGAGGGAGTTACACCCTCCCAGTCACATGGCCACGCTCACAGAACCAATGGTAAAAATATTTGCATCTGAGATGCAATCTCAGATGATCTTGCATCTCACCCTGATCTGAGACAAGCAGGGCAATCTCTGATCTACCACATGAAACAGAACTACAACTCCCATCTTTCCTCTGCTTCTTCCATGCTGGCCGAAGTTATTGTTCATCAACATCTGGAGAACCACACACTCCTGATTCAAGCAGTTGTGGTATCTCTCCCTCATTAAAGTCCTATCCCCAGTGGCTGGGAAAACATCTGCTGGCAAAGATTTTATCGCTGGGTTTCTAATCTTGAGGTTGCTGGACCATCAGCTCTGTGATTCTGGATCTTATTGCCTACAAACCTGGGTGGTGGTACTGGAGGAGTCTCCATGTACTTTCGGTCATATATATGCATATCGTAGGAAGGAGGAGAATACACTGGAGGGGGCTCCTCGTCTGAACTGTCTGGTTCCAAAGTTCGTTCCAGAATCTAAACCAAATGAGAAAAATATACATATTGTTCTGACCCGGCTTTCGCAGAAGAAAGAAACAGGCTCCCTGCAAAGAAAAACCCCTCTTTATTTACACATTGGGGAGCTAACCGCATTCAATAAGAGAAAGTCCAGGCAAGAATCCTGCAAGGAGTTAACTGAAGAAATAGCTCATTTTGATAAATGCAAGACTGTAAACTCCCAGCATTAAGGCTGCAAATTAACTTAGAGAAATAGACAAACTTCAGTTTTGGCAAGGCAGTCTTTGTCACACAAAACACACAAGGAGTAAATTTTCTAGAAATAAGAACCATTGTCTGCGACAACCAAACCACTCCCCTTTTCTCCTATTTATTCCCCAACCAGGGAGGAGCCATTCAGTGTCCATGTTTGTTTTGCTTCCTGAGCCGACTCATTGTCCTCCATTGTTCACCTCTCCTATCTGCTCTGCACATACATACCTCTTGAACAGGCCCCAGCTTTTCCTCCTCCTCACACATCTCTGACTCCACAGGCAGCTGCCTCTCAGACTGGACAATGCCAGACGGACCTGACTCTATCTTTGTGTCTGATGCTGAGCATCCATCAGAGCCTTCCCCAGGCTCCAGAACTGACCCAAGTTCTTCCCCAACCTCCTTATTGTCCAAGTCTGCCACCAGCTCTGCTGGCAGCTGGCAGGCCATAACATGTATTCATTAGAGCCGGGATCCCCAACTCCTTGTCCATGGACCGACACCAGGCTGAGGCATGCCAGAAACCAAACCATGGAAATAAGCAAAGCCCCATTACCAGGATGCAGGCAGCACACAAAATCATTCACCCTCCGGTCCAGGGGAAAAACTCTAAAGAACTGGTGCCTAAAAGGTTGGGGGCTGCTGCACTAGAGACCCTTTGCTTGCTACCAACACAGGTAGTCCTCGACTTACCACCATCGCTTACCATTTTAATTTATTATCAGACCTTCCCAAAGCTACTTTATGACCCAGTTTCGAAGCGCCAACACCTCCCTCGCGCCCAGTCACAGGATTGCATTTTGCCTGCTTGGCAACCAGCTTGTATTTAGGGTGGTTTGCAGTGTCCTGTACTCACACAATTGTGATTTACAATATTTTTGACCCGTACTGGCATTTACTCCTGATTTCTGGCAAAATCTGCCTAATAGTGAAAATAGGTTTGCTGAACAACTGCAGCATAAAAGATAATAAAATTGGGTGCAGTCACATGGTGATTCATGTTACAACTGGCACAACTTATGAACAAAACTGTGGGCTCATTCATGGTTGTAAGTTGAGGACCACCTGTACTTATTCAAAAATAAGACCGGGTCTTAATTTTTGCTCCAAAAGACTCATTAGGCCTTATTTTCAGGGAAATACAGTATTAAATGCCTCCATCTGGCTGACAATCTTAACTGGGACTTATTTTTGGAGTAGGGCTTATATTACGAGCATCCTGAAAAATCATGCTCGGGCTTATTGTCTGGTTGGGTCTTATTTTGGGGAAAACATGGTACCTGTATCTGCAATTGATTGGGATGTCCACTGGGGACAATTAGCATAAAGGGAGAAGTATATGAGAGACATAGAGGTTGAGCAGTGATTCTCAATCTTGGCATCTTGAAGAGCAAGTCTGTGGAATTCTGGGTACTGAAGTCTACACACCTTCCATGTTGCCAAGATTGAGTGAGAAACACTGAATTAGTGAATTAGGAGGATGGGTGTTGCAAAAGGGAACTATAAGTAGTCCTCAACTTATGACCACAATTGAACCCCAAATTTATGTTGTTAAGTGAACAGTTGTGAAGTGAGCTTTACTCATCTTACATCCTTCCTTGCAACAGTTGCTAAGTGAATCGCTGCAGCTGTTAAGTTGGTATCACGGTTGTTAAGTGAATCTGGCTTTCCAATTGACTTCGCTTATCAGAAGGTCGCAAAAGGTGACACATGACCCCAGGACACTTCAACCATCATAAATATGAGTCAATTGCCAAGCATTCTGAATTTTAATGATGTGACCATGGGGATGCTGCAAATAGTCATAAATATGAAAAACGGTCACAAGTCACTTTTTTCAGTGCTGTTGTAACTTCAAACGGTCACTAAACAAATAGCTCTAAGTCAAAGACTACCTGTATCAGCTCTGAGAAAGATTAAGAAATTCCAGTGAGATTGGGATTTTGCAAAAACAGACATTGGAGCTAAAAACTCTCAAATTATGCCCTTGCAATCCATAATTCCATGAGAGAATGCTGGTCTTCCTTCTAAAGCTAGCAAGCCAGTACAATAACAGTGTGCAAATTGTAGGTCACACTTGACTTATGGAATGCTGGGGCCACAATCCAAAACAAGCTAGCGTGAAAATTACATTTGATATGATTTCACTGATATTTCAATACAATGTACATTAAATATTCATTGTTTATTGGATGATTCTGCATGAAACAATTGTTCTCCTTTTCTCCTACACATAAAAAACCCCTAATTTGTTAACTTTTCCTACAAAGAACTTCTGCAAAGGCATTTAATTCTTGCAAAGCAAAACAGATTACAGTAAACTAAACCGAAGACAACCTATATCCCGGTCTGACAGGCATTCAAATCTCCTTCTTATGCCTGCTTTTACTGAAAATACCAACATTATGAACTCCTAACGTTTGACAAGGAAAGTGCTGTTCACCTGAGGGTCACAACACACACAGGCCTGAAAAAATTAGGCTAAGGGCCAACAGTTTGTCCTTAAACTACCCTGCTAACTCCCAATCACACCCACACACCCACACCTCACAGCCAGGAGCTATTAGGGAATGCTGGGATCCAGCCTGTGTTTTGGCAGGCAGGACATCTGCTGTCAACTTGCTGAGAGATTTTCACACCCGTAAATAGTTGACAGTGTGCTGCACAACCCCAAACTTGCTTGCAGCTGTCTCTTTTCCCAAGCATTGGGCAGACAGAAATTTAGACAGAGCTGTTTTCTTCTAGGGCAGTGTTTTCTCAGCCTCGGTGACTTTTAAGATGTGTGGACTACAACTAAATGCAAAAGTCACTAATGGAGTGTGGTAGCTCACATGGTTAGGACACTGGGTTGATGATCAGCAGCTTCGCATTTGAGTCCTGATTGCTGCGACAGGGGTGAGCTCCCATCCCATACTCCAGCTCCTGCCAACCCAGCAGTTTGATAGATGGGTACCACTTTGGTGGGCAACTTAACAAGGACATGAAAGGAGCCCCACCTGGGCATCCGCCAGGCATCCATGATGTCACTGTTCAATCCTTTCAACCTGGAAGCACTTCGGTGCTCCTGACACGAATGTAGTAGTACTGTAGTAGTGATCAGAACATCTCATGTCATTGTTTTCAACTGGGGTTGCAGGGGTTTTAGCTGCAGATTAAAATAAATGCTCTCAAGGAAAATATGTCACACCACTTTTCTGTTCCCCAGCCTGGCCCCAGGCTGCCTTAGCCTCATTAAAGGAAGAAAGACAGCCAAGGTGGTAGGATTAGGGAAGAAATCCTGCCAGTGGAAAAAACATAGTGGGTTTTTTTCTTCCTCTTGCACTTGCAAGCTTCACTTGAGCCAAAAGTAACTTGGTTCAGCTGTCCAAAGATGGTACTGTGATAATATGAGGGCAGTGCCAACCCAGAAGTGATGCCAAGCTGCGTGTGCAAATGCCTTCCATCTTACAAATGTTGCTTCAGTGTCCCACCCATTCACCCCCTTTCTCTGCCTTTTCTTTTTTTGGCTTGCCTTTGTCATCTCACAGAGGTGGGGGAATTTTCCTTGTTCATTCATGATCCAGGAATGCCTAAAAACCAAGTTCCTTAAGCAAACAAGCATTCTTAAAAACCCTACAATATACAGGCCGTCCACAAAGGGAAGAAGTTGATGAACTGACAATATCATCATGTTGTTGTGACTTCTACCAGATGTCTATTGGGTTAAGTAGGGCCTTTTGAAATTCTGTGGTTTTAAGTTTTGGCATTTCTCAGCATAAATTGTCTAGCAATGAAGCTGGCTTAAGAAATTTGGTTCCTCCTCCATTTTGGCCATTTTGAGGTTCTGTCCAGACTTCACTGACCACAGCTTAGATCAGCAAATTTATTGAGAGTTTTGCAGTGATAATTCAGCACCAGAAAAATAACACAGATGGCTGATGCTTCATTTAACATCTTTATAAACATAAGTACCATATATACTCGCATATAAGCCGATCTCACATATAAGCCAACCCCCAAATCTTTTAACATCAGGCATGGGTATATTTTAATGAATTTTACTACTACGAATGCAAAGAAACTGGACACAAAGTTGCATGTGATGATCGCAGTCACGTGAATGACTAACCAATCAGAGCGTGTTATGATCCGGTGGTAGAAAAAGCAAAATGGAGGTTCCCAGAGTAAAAAAAATGTGCTGTAGGTATGTATGACTGAATGGTAATATCGATGATATTGTGTGATCTGAGAAGTGGCGTCATGTCGTCATGTCGTTTGTGTGAAATCAGATTTATGTGCATATAAGCCGACCCCCAAATTTGAAAAAAAAAATATTGCATTTTAAAGTCGGCTTATATGCGAGTATATATGGTAGATTTTACAAACCAGTTGTAGATTTCTCCAACATGGAGCAACCTCAAACAGAAACATGTTCTAAGTTCAGAGCAGAACTCCAGTCTTCAGCAAGCAAGTAAGTTAGCTTCATCTTCAGTAAACAGACTCAGAGCTCTACAGAGTTGCAGAGCTCAATATATAACAACTCCTAGGCTACTTTTAGTTTCAGTTTCCAGCCTAGGCTATTTCTAGTTTCAGTTTCCAAAACAGTCCTCATTGACTGACTTAGTTGCTATGCCTATTCATTGGCTGACCTTGTTACCAAGTTCTATTCCAGTTCATGAATATACTCTGACAAAATTCTTCTAGGAGGGAAGGGAGGGAGGGAGGAAATTTTTTTCAATTTTTCCTGTCATTTGAACTAGAAGGACAAAGTGGCAAGATTTCTGTCAATTTCACTTTTGTCAATTTCAGTGGCTTAAAGAAAAGCAAAGTTCACCCTTTAACCTTTCCCCTGTGCATTCAGTTTTTTGAAAATGAAACAGAAGAAGAGTCAGATTTCACTGTTCCATAAATTTTTGGATTTTGTTTAAAAGGAGAAAAAACCCAGTATTTCACTGTTTCACCTGTAAAATGAATGCGCAGTGACAAGAGGATAGCAGGCATTCCTGCCACAATGCACACCGTAGTAGCCAACTAGAACAGAGAAATGAAATGCAGTACAAGGTGGACTATACCTGTTTGCATGCTTAAGAGCCCCAAAGATGTTTTTGGGCACAACCTGGATTTGTATCTATTCCATATTGTATAGAAGATCATATTTGTAAGCTAAGAGTGGAACTGTGGGGTCCTTGGTGCCCTCTGAGGACTGATGGTCCTGGTTTAGTAATGAAATGTCTGCAGGAAAACAACCAAACTCAGAGAGTGCCAAAGCCCATATTCCATCCACAAAAACACCTGCAGTGCCACTCAAATCTCAGGTCATGTCCTTTAACTCCAAAAGGCTTCTCTTTCTCAGCAGCAAACTTCTTCCACCATAAACAAACAGTAAGCTGCAAAATATAGGTGTAAATCAGGTAAGCCCAACCCTCGTCTTTCCTGACATTTAACTCGTAGTTTTTTTTCCCCTGCCACACAAGTTCAGATATTTCCTTTTGCCGTTGTTTAAAAGGTAAATGAGTTACTAAAACAGTTATTGTCTGGAACAAAGCCTGGTGCCTTAGCTACTAGACCAACAATAACTGTAGCTCTAGCAGTGAACATAAAAATGAAATCAAAAGAGAAGAAAGATTATAAAGAATAATAGACAGTAGTGTAATAACTTAATGGCAGCATAATGAAACAATTTAATCAAGTTTAACCCAAGGACAATTTAATCACTTCCTCACATTGTGCTGACCTCACACATGCTATAAAGGTGGGATCCATCATTACCAGAGGGTGACTGGAGGACAATCTTGGGATTTGGATGATAAAATAGTTTTGGGAGGAGAAATAGGGACTGACTGTCCTGACCGCCATTTTAATTTCTCACAATGTTATGTTGGGCATCCGAGGCACTTAAAATGGAAGTTGGGTCTGGTTGGAGAAACACCACCCCATACAATTAGCACAAAAGAAAATCTCTCCGAAAATCTTTCCTCAAACGTTCAGCCAAACTTGCAACTACAGGTAAGTCCTCAACTTACAATCATAATAATTGAGCCCCAAATTTCCATTGCTAAGCAGGACAGTTAAGTGAGTTTTGCCCCTTTAAAAAAACTTTCTTGCCCCAGTTGTTAAGGGATTCACTGCAATTGTTAAGTTAGTAACATGGTTGTTAATCGAATCTGGCTTCCCTATTGATTTTGTGAGAAGGTCACAAAAGGGGATCACATGTGCCCCCCCGGGACACGGCAAACGTCATAAATGAGCCAGTTGCCAACTCTCCAAATTTGGATCACATTACCATAGAGATGCTGCAACAGTTGTATGTCATGGTTCCAAGCAACAGATCCATTGCAAGCAAAAGCTCCAAGGCAGTATGAAAAATGATTCACTTTTAACAATAACTAACAACGCTAACATGCTTGTGAAGAAGGCACAGAAGAGGCTGTACTTCCTGAGAATGCTCAGGAAGATAAATCTATCTCAGCANCACAGAAGAGGCTGTACTTCCTGAGAATGCTCAGGAAGATAAATCTATCTCAGCATCTACTTCTGTCCTACTACCGCAGCACCATTGAGAGTATCCTGACATACAGCATTCTTGCATGGTATGAGACCAGCTCGGTAGCAGACAAAAATGCTCTACAGAGAATCATTAAAACCACCAGAATATCATCTGGCTCCAGCTATCAGCCCTGGAGTTAAAGGATATCTCGCTGTTTGAGGAAGTTGCACAACATTCTCTTCCAACATTCTCAGAGACTCTTCCCATCCTGCTTACAATGTTTGTGAACTGTTGCCTTCTGGCAGAAGATACAGAACAGTTAAAACTTGGACCACACGTTTTCTGAACAGTTTTTATCCTAGAGTTATAATTGCACTTAACAATGAACTTAAGGACCACCATCAGTCAGCCGTTGGACAGTATTACTTGGTCTGTTGCGTGAATGCTTGTGTGTTTTTAGGGGGCGGGGAATTTTGGCAGGTGAGGATGTGTGTTTGGGGATTGTCATGTGTGTGTGTGTGTGTGTGTGTGTGTGTATGTTGGGTCTGGTCTCTGGTTGTTGTGTGAATTTTGTTGTGTGTATACTGTGTATATACGTACAATAACAATAAAGAATTCAAATTCAAAATTCAAATTCAATGCCATTGTAATTTTGAATGGTCATTATACGAATGGTTGTAAGTCAAGGACTACCTGTATTCCAAAACATGGCACAGTTTACCTCCGGAGGAATGCTGTCGTCTGAATCCGAACTCTCATCACATTCGCTGCAGTCCAAATTCATCTGTAGTAGTTGATCAATGGTGGCATCTACTGCACCATTGTTGGCCCTCAAGACACATTCAATTATGTCATAATCCATGTTGGGGAACATGGTCTTGAAATCCTCCATCGCCTGGTTAAACTCCAGCCTCCGTACTTGCCTTGCGGGGCGGCTATTGTTAAGTTCTTGAGCGGAAGAACTGTTCCTCGAGCCGCCATTGCTGCTGCTCCGTCGGAACAGACTTGTCATTTTGGATAACCGTTTTTGGAAAATGTTTAAACTTTGTCAAATCGGCTTTTGAGGTAGGAAAAGGAAGATCTGAGAGAAGAAACGTATAAATCCAAGGAGAAGGGAGGGTGAGGCACAATCTGCCTTCCAGTTTTCTGGTCAAGAAGAAGCAACGCAAGGGTCTCGCAGAACGACTGGCCAATAATCCACCACAAAATGGCGGCACATTGGAAATGGCGAAACAAGATGGAGCCGAAGAAGCCTGTGGAGTTTCAGCGCTGGATCGATCCACGACAGGAGGAAATTGGTGAAGAAGGACTTCTTCAAAGTTATAAGAGTGTCCAAAGCCCCAGGTGCATTTCTTTTGCTGAAAAATGAAGAAATGTGTTTTTTAAAAAGGGGTAAGTCATGTTATAATACAGAAAGCCAATATCAGTACCTCTCTCATCCTCCTTTATATGACTTTTCCATAGTTTTACAGAACTTGAGATGAGTTTGCAAAACAAATTCCTGATTTTTTTCAAAAATTCTACCACAGACAGTTCTCGACTTGCAACAGTTCATTCTGTGACTGTTTGAAGTTACAACAGCACTGAAAAAAGTGGATTTTGACAGTTTTTCACATTTATGGCCATTGCTGCATGCTCATGGTCATATGATCAAAATCCAGATACTTGGCAACTGACTATAGTTATGACGGTTGCAGTGTCCCAGGGTAGGTAATCACCTTCTGACAAGCAAAGTCAATGGGCAAGCCAGGTTCTCTTAAGAACCGTGTCACTAGCTTAACTTCAGTGATTCACATATTATGACAAGATCGTAAAATGGGTCAAAATTAAGTTAATTGTCTCACTTAGCAACAGAAATTGTGGTCCTAAGTTGAAGTCTACCTGTATTTCAAAATACTGCACAGGTAGTCTTCAACTTACGGCCACCCTTGAACCCAAAATTTCTGTCACTAACTGAAAAATTAGTTAAGTGAGTTTCCCCCCATTTTACGATTTTTCTTGCTTCGTTTGTTAAGTGAATTGCTGCAGTTGTTAAACTGGCAACAGGGTTGTTAAGTGAATCATCAAAAGGTCCCAAAACAGGATCACATGACTCCGGGACACTTCAACAGTCATAAACTGAATCAGTTGTCAAGCATCCGAATGTACTGTAAATCAAGTGACCATGGGGATGCTGCAATGGTCCTAAGTGTGAAAAATGGTCCTCAGTCACTTTTTTCAGGGCCGATGTAACTTGGAACAGTCACTAAGCGAACTGTTGTAAGTCAAGAACTACCCATATACAGTGAGGCAGATTTTGGAGACTAAAGGATACAAACATCATTACTCAAAAGCAGGAATTTTCAGTATAGGAAATCTTTCTTCTACCTAAAAGACAGATTGCTTAATAAAATTTCAATTCTGGTTATAAATTAGAATGTTTATTTAAAGATACAGGTGGTCCTTGATTTAAGAACGAGATTAGTTCCTAAGTCTGCCTTTTAAATCAAATTTGTCCATAAGTTGGAACTCATATTCACGGACTGCCTATTGCGGTAATCCTCAACTAATGACCTTTTGTGCCACAGTTGTTAAACAAATAGCTGCAGTTGTTAAATGAACCATGAGGCTGTTTAACAAATCTGGCTTCTCCCATTCACTTTGCTTGGGGGAAGCCACCTGGGAAGGCTGCAAATGGCAATTCCATGAGCTCGGGATACTAAATAATTTGTTAAAAAGTTGTAAATACAAGTGTCCAAATGTTATTCCATGACCATGGAGATGCTGGGGGTAATAAGTGTGAGGACTAGTCATAAGTTGTATTTTTCATTGCCATTGTAACTTTGAATGGCTGTTAAACAAATGGTTGTTAAGTCGAGGACTGCCTATAACTTGTTCGACTGTGTAACATCCACACACAAAATCATGGCCACCTCTTATCAGCGACGGCTTAGGCTTAGAGTCCAATTTTCAGAGCCCAGCCTAGGAAAATGTCTATTTTAAAAGAACCAGATATTCCTACAGCTCAGAGCAGAAGGAAACCAGTGCCCAAGGGAGGGAAAATATGTGTCACGGCCACACCAGTCTAAAGCAGCCAAGAAAATTGATCCCACTCCTTATGAGTCACCTAACACAGTGGACAGTGAAGTGAATTTGAGGTACTCGTGGTAAAATTATTGTAGCTGATTGCCTGTCTAAATAGAAAAGTCTACTTTAATATGTCTATGGAGATTCTCAGTCATCCAGGTCATGGTGGTCCCAAAGATGTTTTTTCAAGAAGCAAGTGGACTTTCCATTTTTTTGCCTTTGAAGACGTTTCAATTCTCATCCAAGAAGCTTCTTCAGCTCTGACTGGATGATGGGGAATGGAAAGATGTATACTCCTTGCAGACAACTTGTCATTTGCATTCTTAGAGAGTTGTTGAGCCCACTTGGGGGTTTAATTGTGTCCTCAGGATCATCAGAGTTGTACAAATGGGTATGGAGCCTTCTTGGAACTGTTGAAAGAACTGTGTTGTAGTACCTTAAGTACACTGAGTTGTACTTTAATAGTAGAACAGTTAAAGGCAATTTTAAGCTGTCTGAGACTTGACAGAAAACACTCACAAAGAACTTATCCAAACATCTGGAGATCCAAATAATTGTTTGACTATAGTTGAGTCACTGACTTCAAGGACAAAATATCTGCATGTCCAAATCCAGCCTCTGTATGTGTATGTGTTTGTGTGTGTGTATATGTGTTTTTTGGGGACTCCTAGAACTAAAGGCACTTATAGGCATTCCTTGATTATATGGTCCTCTACACAAGGAGAGGAAATCACTCTTCAAAGTCAACACTAAACCAGTATGATTGCTTTCTACAATGTGAAAATTCATTTTGTACAAATTATCATGATTTAAAGATAATAACTTTTTAAAAGCCACTGGAGAAAATAATTTTACTGATGGCAAAATATTTCTTCATTCAATCTGCCATTATTATTTTCTCAACAACCTTAACTAGTTAATTTTTTCTGTACAATATATTCCCCTCAGTAATCCAAGGTTATTCCGCAGCATCCCAATACAGAACTAATAGACTCATTTCATTGACACTCTCACTGTGCTTTTGTGTCAGGTTCCAAACACCCCTGAACAATTTATCAAGAGGTGAAATCCACAGCTTAGCAGACTGGAATAATAATTAAAAAAAACTTCCAAAAACTGACATGTTAAAAGTCTACAGCTCAGGTACACAATAGATACCTCAGATCCACAAGAGGAAACAAAAATCATTCCATTTCCATCAAGCCGCACCCAGGGGATTTCAAAACTAAAAGAAAGAACAGAACTTACATTTTATAAAATACAAAGTTGAAATAAAAGGCAAATTAGGCTTAACATCATTAGAAAACAATTGAACATAAGATGGACGGGTATGTAAATGTTATAAATAAATAATTAAATACACTCTTACCATATGAATGTCTTATGCACTAAAATTCTCTTCTTGTGCCAGTTATGTTCCTAATCTAACTACAGGCCTTGACTGGAATATTTTTAGGTATTTTATGGAGTAAATGAGCTCTAGTGAAGAGCATCCAAGGGATGGCAATAACTCTTCAGGACTATTGCTGTTTTGATTTGCATATTTATCTGTTTTATTACCTGGTCAAAGTTTTTTATCTCTGTGCTACTGTCCTTATATATACTGTCCACTGTACAGGTAGTCCTTGAGTTACGACCACAATTGAGCCCAATATTTCTGTTGTTAAGTGAAATGTTTAAGTGAGTTTTGCCCCATTTTTCAACCTTTCTTGACTCAGTTGTTAAATGACTCACAGCAGTTGATAAGCTAGCAACTTGGTTGTTAACTGAATCTGGCTTCCCCACTGATTTTGCTTGTCAGAAGGGGACACAGCAATGGTCATAAATATGAATCAGTTGCCAAGCACCTGAATTTTGATCATGTGACCAAGGGAATGTCACAAAGGTGGTAACTGTGAAAAATACTCCTGTGTCACTTTTTTCAGTGCCATTGTAACTTTAAGCAGTCACTAAATGAACTATTGTAAGTCAAGGACTACGTTGTATATTTAGTTGAGATGAAAAAGAAAAATCTGTAACTTCAAATTTAAAATAATAACTATTAATGAGGCCTAACTATCCCTAAAAAATAATTCAAATAAAAGAAGGGCAGATGTAGTCCTCAACTTACAACTACAATTTGGGACCAGAGTTTCCATTGCTGAACAATAAAGGTGGTTACGTGAGTTGTGTCCCATTTTATGACCTTTTCTGCCATGTTTGTTAAGCAAATCACTGCAGTTGTTAAGTGAATCACTCAGACATTCAGCAAATCCGGCTTCCTCAGTTTGTCAAAGCCAATTGGGAAGGTCAACAAATGACAATTGCAAGCAACTGTTGTAAATTCACGCTTGCTGACAGGTGCCTGAATTTTGATCACATGATCATGGAGATGCTGCAACAGTTGTAAATGTAAAGACAGGCTGAACATAAGATTTTTCAATGCCATTGTAACTTTGGTCATTAAACAAATGGTTATAACTCGAGGACTACCTATATAATGGTTTATCTCAGTGGTGGCTAACCTTTTTAGGCTCCTCTGCCAAAAACTGTGTGTGAGCTGGCACGTGCGCTCTCACATGCCAGCACTCAGAAAGCAATGTGCCCCCTCCACACTCCCTGCGCATACGTGCACACCCTGCCACCCCCTTACCTGCACTGCGCCTCATAGCTGATTTTTGGCCATTTTGAGGCCTTTTTCGGCTTCCCGGAGGCTTGAAAAAAGCCTCTGCAAGGCTTTTCCGGATGAATAATAAGCCCGTTTCATCACTTCCAGTATAACAGGAAGTGGTGCGAAAGGGGCCTATTTGGCCTGCAGAGGCTTTTTTCAAGCCTCTGGGAGTCCGAAAAAGGCCTCAAACTAGCCAAAAATCAGCTGTGAGGCGCGCACATGGGCACTGAGGTAAGTTTGTCTGCGGCTCGTGTGTCAGCACAAATAGCTCTGCGTGCCACCTGTGGCACGCGTGCCATAGGTTCATCATCACTGGTTTATCTTAAAGGTATTCTTCCTTCCTTTTAAAATCTATTTTGTATTTCTCCATCAACAAATGATTGGAGGAGCTCAACCTTCTCCATGTTGGAGGTACTTAAGAGGATCTATTTGAGGGTTGGGGGGGACCAGGCATTCCTGTGATTCCTGGCCTCTCCACTGGTACCCACCCATTAAGATAACTGCCTATCCTGGTCTAACGGATGAACCTTGGAATTTTAGGAAGTAAGAGTTGAAAACCATACCTTCTGAAGTATATTTTGAATATGGAAAAGATTCTCAGGGCCACGTCACCGGCTCATTCCTCCAATACTTCTGAACAAACTGTTTCCGGTCAAGGCAGAGAAAGAGATTCTTTCACTGTCTGTCCACAAAGATGGAGAAAAAGGCATAGCAACCTGCAAAAAACAAAACATATTTTAATGTATGTCATTTCAGATATTATTGCATGCAATTTATGGATGCGGGCAAAGTCCAGTCAAAAAACCAAAATGCATGAAGGCAAATGTATGTATCTTGGGATAATGTTGCAGGATCCAATCCAACCAGAGGTTTTTTTCCCGCCGAACTTTCAGACTTGTGCTAGAACCCGTGTGTGTGTGTGTGTGTGTACAGGAAGTCCTTGATTTATGACCACAATTGAACCCAAAATTTATGTTCTTAAGTGAGACATTTGTTGAGTGTTGCCCCATTTTACGACTTTCTTGCCTCGGTTGTTAAGTGAATCACTGCAAATATTAAATTAGTAACCTGGTTATTTAGGTGAATGTGGTTTCCCCATTGACTTCGCTTATGAGGAGATTACAAAAGGTGATCACATGACCTTGGGACACAGCATCGGTCACAAATATAAACCAGTTGCCAAGCATCTGGATTTTGATCATGTGATCATAGAGACGCTGCAAAGGTCATAACTCTGAAAAAACAGCAATAAGTCCCTTCTTTCAGTGCAGCTGTAACTTTGAACAGTCACTAAATGAACAGTTGTAAGTTGAGGATTACCAACATCCTAAGAAACTGCAAAGACAAGATCCAGCTAGAAAACCAAGGAGGTTATGAAATACCATGCAACAATTGCCCAGCCGCATACATTGGACAAACCAACAGTAGAATAAATGCATGTATCACAGAACACAAAAAAACACAGTCAGAAGAGAAGAAAATACTTCCTCCTTTTCCAGCACCTTAAAGCCACAGGACATAAAATTAATTTCAAAGGAACCAAATTAATATCCAACACTGAACACTCCAGCAAAAGAATAATCAGGAAGCCATCGAGATAAGAAAAAACAACCCCATAACATGAATAGACAGGATGATTACAGCCATCGGAAGCTAGCCCTCACCACAAACAAGTCCCAGCCATTACCCAAGCCATAACTACAACCAGGAGGCTAAATGGAAAAGAGATCAAAATACAAATACGAGATGATTACAACGGCAGACCCAGGATACCACATACAAATGAACTCGCAAGCCCATCACACAACCCATTACCCAAGCCGTTAAAACATGAGAGGCTAATGAAAAAAAGATCATACAAAACAAACGACCGGAGATTACAGGACAAGTTCTAGGATATCTCCACAAACAAACTCACAAGGCCATCAACACAGCCCATTATATCAACATCAACTCATCAAACAACAATCAAGAGACAGCAGCGCAAGCCAACGAACCAGCACACCAGCCCCCACCAAGCTATTTATAGAGAGACGGCAGCTCCAATCACACCACTGCTTGCACTGGCACGAAGCCGAAAGCACCAGCCTGAGGATGGCGAGTGGGACCTCGCCGAAAGGTCACCAAGATACTCTTAATCTTACATGGGAAAAGACCCAAAACACACCTAGACTACATACCTGTATCCATGAAAATCTACAAATATTATATGTATATGTATTTTTTTCTAAAGTTCTCATGGGGACTTACATGTATGGTATTCAGCTTTGTTCGGGTATTTTCCCACGTCATCATAGTTGTGCTTTTAAAGTTGTAGCAACATTTCAGCAGAATCTCATCTGCCATCATCAGGCTTCTGTATTGTGTTCATCTGTGAGTTTTTACACAACTTTTACACAACTGTAAAAGTCTGACTCACAGACGAACACAATACAGAAGCCTGATGATGACAGATGAGATTCTCCTGAAACGTTGCTACAACTTTAAAAGCACAACTATAATAATGTGGGAAAATACCCCAACAAAGCCAAATACCATGCCATACCATATGTATATATGCGATATTGACCCAAAATCATGTCAAACTGATTTCACCATGTTCAATATTTTTAATTGTTTTGTTTAATAATTTTTTTTTAAATTGATTCAGGTTTGAGACAGGCATGGGATATTGCCAATCACATAGAAAAAGCTTTCATCAGTCTGGCACAGACCCTGCCTGTGTGTCTTGGCCTTACACCAATGCTTCGTAACTCAATAGCCCTTGAGAGATCTGTTCCCATGAATGTATTTAAGCTGGTCATGGAATGACCCATTTCTGAGTTTTACGCAAGGCACTGAACCCTAAGTGAACCAAGCAACAGCCACATAATTAGCATGCCATGCAAATGCCATCACTCTAGTTTTAATTGCTCTCCTCATGAGCGCAATTAGATTCGTTCAGAAATTAGATTGTAGAACAATCCTAATAACCAAGAGGGTCCTAAGAGGGTCTTCTAAAAGAAATTTCAAACTTGTGGATGATGATAGAAAAGGACGAGGAAGTTGTCCGTCACAGAACAACTGTCCACTGCATCGTAACAACAACATCAAAAAGTACGAAAAACAGTAAACCATATCAGAACTTTCTACAGGTAGTCATTGACTTATGGCCACAATTGGGCCCAAAATTGCTGAGCAAGACAGTTGTTAAGTGAGTTTTGTCCTATTATATGACCTTTCTTGCCACCGTTGTTAAGTGAATCACTGCAGTTGTTAAGTTAGTAACTCTGCTGTTAAGTGAATCTTGCTTTCCCCATTGACTATGCTTGTCAGAAGGTCGCAAAAGGGGATCGATCACATGACCCCAAGACACAGCAAACCGTCATAAAGATAAGCCAGTTGCCATGCATCCCAATTTTGATCACGTGACCATGGAGATGCAGCAACAGTTGTTATTTACACATTTTTATTTATTTATAACATTTTAAATAACCCTATGCAGGTTACAATCAAAAAGATACAGCATATATACATTAAACCCTAAATATGGTAAATTAAAAGCAAGAATTAAAAACCAAGAACAAATGGGGGGGGAGGGCAGGAGCTGAATGGGGGATGAGATCTGTTGTTATCCAGTCAAAAGTAGTTTTCCACATTACTCATTAGTATGAAAAACAGTCATAAGCCACTTTTATCAGTGATTTTGTAACTTCAAGTGGTCACTAGATGAACTGTTGTAAGTAGCAGACTACCTACCAGCAGTGGCGGCTAACCTTTTTGGGCTCCTGTGCAGAAAATTGCATGCGCGTGCGCTTGCTAGCACCCAGAAGGCAATGCACACGAGGGGCCCCATGTCCCCTACGCATGCACGCATGACCCCCACATGCACCCCCCATTTCTGCATATGCGCATGTGATCTCTCCACATGCGCCCCAAGTGTCTCTGTGCATGCGCGCGCGTCTCCTATCCCCTCGCGCATGCATGCCAAGATACCTGACAATCAACTGGCGGCGGGTGGAGCGCATGCATGTGCAGTGGGGCTCTTTGGGCAACCTCTCACATGCTGGCAAAAGTGGCTCTGCATGCCACTTCTGGCACACGTGCCATAGATTTGCCATCATGGATCTATAGGGAAGCTACAGCACACAATTTACTTTAAGCTGGTCAATAGCCCATTCAACTTCTTCAACCTTGCCTTCTGTCGCATTTGAAAACTGCTGGCAAGGTTTCATTTTGACAATAGCCACTGTCCAGGGAGATGGCAAAAATCCGACTTAGAAATTGCAGCCAACAAGGATTTGAAAGATATGGAGGGCCTTTCCTTTTTAGGAGCACTACAAGGTCATATTTTTCTGTTAAAGGATTAAGTCAGGGGTGTCAAACTGGCCGCCCGCGAGCCAGATGCCTCCCACACAGGCCACGCCTACTCCAGCTCAGTGAATGGGGGAAACATCGTGATCGTCACATGACAGCAACATGATGCGGCGAGTTTGACACCCGTGGAAGAAGTGAATGTGATTTAGACACCAACCCACAGCTGACTGGCTTCATCAGGGAAGCCATTTGTAGCATCAAACAGTCACATGATCACATTTCATGACAGTGAGAACAATTATCCAGTGGAACAAATTGTCTCCAGAAGTTGTGGGTGCCTCCATCACTGGAGATTTTTAAGAAGAGATTAGACAACCATTTGTCTGAAGTGGTATTAGGGTCTCCTGCTTGAGCAGGAAGTTGGACTAGAAGACCTCCAAGGTCCCTTCCAACTCTTCTATCCTATCCTATCACAGTTTTGCAGAAAACTGGAATATAATTCCACAGAATGATGGGCAGATTCCACAGCCAAGGTCTATTTGTAGACAGGAACCCAAACTCTCATGTTGAGCTATCATGTCTGAAGACTGAATTAATTCTAGTTTAACACCTTAAGCCAATGCCAGTAATTTAGAACAGCTAGATCCCAGTAAATTAGATTTTGAGGCATAGCTCACTGAACAAAACATATAATAGTCAGCCAGTTTTGCACGCAGGACAATGCTGAATGAACAGGCTTATCTATTATGCTAAAAGCAAACAAATCACACTGTGGTTTCTGAAGTGCAAACTAGGCCCTATTTTGTCTTGAAATGTGGGAGATTTCTGTCTTTGCAATTTAAAGAAAGATCAAGCTCACTTCAGAATGAGTCTTTCTCTGAGGGACAAATGTTTATTCAGCTTATGATTCTCAATTTTGGATCTGACTTCAGAGAAGAGTCCAAGAAAATTGAACATTTCTTCATAAATCTCCAGAGCTTTGTTGTTGCAAACTGGGAAATATGCCAAGGAGGTTTTGGAGGAGCATTATTAGCTGGGAAGTAACTGGGATGTTAATCTGATCGCAGATTGCATTCAATTAAAGGAACATCTCCAAAGTACAGGTAATCCTCGACTTACAGCCACAATTGAGCCCAAAATTGCTAAGCAAGATAGTTGTTAAGTGAGTTTTGCCCTCTTTTACAACATTTCTTGCCACAGGTGTTAAGTGAATCATTGCAATTGTTAAATTAGTAACATGGTTGTTAAGTGAATCTGATTTCTCCATGGACTTTGCTTGTCAGACGGTCACAAAAGGTGATCTCATGACCCCTGGACACTGCAACCATCATAAACATGAGCCAGTTGCCAAGTGTCTGGATTCTAATCAGGTGACCATGGAGATGGTGCAACAGTTGTTATTTATAAATTTTATTTATTTATTTATAAAATTAACATCAAACTGAAGATTACATCATGACCAATTGTAAACTGAGGACATATATAAGTAGGATGTGATTTTATTTAAAATATAAAAGATGCTACTCTTCAACAGTTAGATGGCCTAGAGACATTGGTATTTGAACATAGATCTTTTTAACATTTATATTTTATTATGTTTTACTAATCTAAGTGAAATGCTGATATATACTGCTAGTTTATGTGTGATATACCATATGCTAAATAAATAAGTAAACAAACAAACAAATCACCAAAGAAGAAACAGGTATCTAATCTCTTCTTGAAAACCTCCAGTGAGGGAGCACAGTCTACTCATTGTCAGGAAATTTTTCCTTAATTTTAAGTTGGAGCTCTCTTTAATGGTCTTCCACCCATTACTTCTTTTGTTCTGCTCGCAGGTGCCTTGGAAAATAGGTTTTCTCTTTTCTGTGACAGCGCCTTAAGTACTGGAAGACTGCTAACATATCACCACCAGTCCTTCTATTCCTTAGACTAGACATACCCAGTTCCCACAGCCATTCAGTATATACTCTGGGAAGCTGGCATTTAAAAAAATATTTGCGGAGTATCTGGAATTCAGGCAGATACATTCTCAAAACATGGAACTCCACTAGAAAGCAGTTGCACATGTAACACAGCTAGCAACTCTCAACAAGATGAGGAATAATTGACCTCCTTGCTCCAAAATAAAATAATCTAGGGAGAAATAAATATTATTTATGATGAGACCAGGAGTAGGTTTCCAACCTCCAGAGGGCCTTCAGAGCCCAGGGAGGCCATTTTCACCCTCCCAGAGGCTCAAAGAAAGCTTCCGGAGCACAGGGAGGACAAAAAACGGGCCTCCTGAAAGTTCCGGAAGGATGGAGACAGGCCCATTTCCAGCCTCCAGAGGGCCTCTGGAGCCTGGGGGAAGCTGTTTTCACTCTCCCAGAGACTCAAGGAAAGCCTCCAGAGCCCAGGGAGGGCTAAACCCTACCCCCCCTCCCCCGCCATGGTGCAGGAGGCCAACTAGACCACTCCTACTATGGCCATGCCCACCCAGCAACCGGGCAGAGAACTGGTTGCTAAAATTTTTGAAGCCCACCCCTGCATCAGACTAACTTCAAAGTCCTACCGAAAGTTGTTTGGGTATTAAATGGTTTCTTCTAACTCATTTCAGCTCTTACACACACACACAGTGCCTGCCTAAAGAATACACAGATGCCCCCGCCATCTGCCATGCCTGCTGCCAGCCCCCACCAGCCCTAGATCAAAGCCATATTGTCCTCTTCCTGCATTTGTCCACCAGCACCTCTTTCCAAGTTCTTAAACACATGTTTCTCCTACGCACCCAAGCCATGGAAAACTCCTCAATTCACAGCATTTGGCATTCAGACAGGTTTTGCCCATAAAAAGCTCCTACGTGCCTCATTCAAAGCTTTTTCATTTGGCCTGGACCTTGCGCAGTTGGAAATTCTCAATCATTTTCCATAAGAGACCACAAACGCACTCGTGATTCCAGCTTGGAAGCTGGCAGGGTGCTTCTCTCAGAACAACCGAACGGGGCAGCTGGAGGGGGGGGACAAAGGAAGTTTCTTTTCACATTCTGAAAGGGGTTAAACTTGCCAAAAACCGCCTGCCTGCTTTCTGATCCAAGAGCTTCAGATGGGTTGCATCTAGAAATGCTACTTGGCCCTAGACTTTCCATTATAAGTCTACATTAGATGGGTTGCATCTAGAAATGCTACTTGGCCCTAGACTTTCCATTATAAGTCTACATTAGTACGTGAAGTATTAGTACCGCTTTATAAAGCCTTGGTAAAGACCATACTTGAAATATTGAATCCAGTTTTGGATAATACCACTGTTTAAAAAAGAGGCTGACACTCTAGAATGAGTACAGAGAAGAGCAACCAAGATGATTAGGGAACTGGAGACTAAAACATATGAAGAACAGTTGCAGGAACTGGGTACATCTAGTCCAGTGAAAAAAAGAACAAGGGCTGACATGATGGCAATGTTCCAATACTTGAGGGGCTACCACAAAGAAGAGGGCTCAACCTATTCTCCAAGGCAAGAGAACAACAGATGGAAGCAACTTAGAGAAGAGAAGCAACTTAGAACTAAGGAGAAATTTTCTAATGGTAAGAACCATTAATCAGTGGAACAATTTGCCTTTAACAATGGAGTTATGGAGTCTTTTAGGAAGAGATAGGACAGCCACTTGTCTGGAATAGTATAGGGTAGTAGTGGCAAACCTTTTGCCGCTCTTGTGCCAATAATTGTGTGCGAGCTCATGTGCTCACTCTCGCGTGCCAGCACCCAGAAGATAATGCGTGCTGCCCCCCCAACACCCTCTGCGCATGTGCGCACAATCCCTCTGCCACGCACCATGCGCCTACACCTGTGATTCCCCTGCCACATGCTACACGCCTCTGAGTCCGCACACACATTTCCCACTGCCGCACACGGTACATCTGTGCATGTATACACGATCACCCCCATGCACCATCCATCTGTGCATGCGTGCCCCCCCACATGCACCGTGCATCTCTGCACATCCACGTGTGACTCCCGTACCCCCCCCATGCACACCAGATACCCAACAATCAGCTGTCGGGCAGCGGTGGTGCACGCATGTGCAGTGGGGCTCTCCCGGACGAGTTCTCATGTGCTGGCAGAAGTGGCTCAGCATGCCACTTCCGGCATGCATGCCATAGGTTCGCCAACATGGGTATAAGGTCTCCAGCTTGAGCAGGGAGTTGAACCAGAAGACCTCCAAAGTCCTTTCCAACTCTGTTATTCTGTC